>CM038702.1:62577997-62622997 GCA_021613375.1 Megaleporinus macrocephalus | reverse complement strand
GCCAAGACACGTTCTGCAGTTACAATGATGGAATATTTTAAAAATGATGAAACACCAAACACAGCTCTACATCTGTGGAACAGTAAAAGTTCGTAGAGGAGATGAATCTTGATAGCCACCATGTTTTTCTCTAATAGTGACTTTAATTGGAGACAATGTGAACAGTATCCACTAGTCCTATGTTGGATTGCTGATCAAGCCTTGGCTGGCTACTCTCACTTGCCATAGCAGCACTGATGATACAATGATAACAGCATGTTCGGTTTAACAGCTCTTCTTCTGGTTTGGTAGGTCTTCCACACATTAACTGAGATCTTCTTCATCTCCAGCTCCAGTTTGGGAAATTAGTATAGTAATAATAATAGTAATTAGTAATAATTCTCTTTCCACCAAACTCTTAGGAAAATTGGGCAAGTATATCCAGGGGTGTCAAGTAATGAAGCACAAATACTTTATTACCTTACTTAAGTAAAAATTCTGGTTATTTATACTTTACTGGAGTAATTATTTTTCTTTTTACTTCTACTCCTTACATTTACACTCCATTATCAGTACTTTCTACTCCTTACATTTACACTCCACTATCAGTACTTTCTACTCCTTACATTTACACTCCATTATCAGTACTTTCTACTACTTACATTTACACTCCATTATCAGTACTTTCTACTACTTACATTTACACTCTATTATCAGTACTTTCTACTCCTTACATTTACACTCCATTATCAGTACTTTCTACTCCTTACATTTACACTCCATTATCTGTACTTTCTACTCCTTACATTTACACTCCATTATCAGTACTTTCTACTCCTTACATTTACACTCCATTATCAGTACTTTCTACTCCTTACATTTACACTCCATTATCTGTACTTTCTACTCCTTACATTTACACTCCATTATCAGTACTTTCTACTCCTTACATTTACACTCCATTATCTGTACCTTCTATTCCTTACATCTACACTCCATTATCAGTACTTTCTACTCCTTACATTTACACTCCATTATCAGTACTTTCTACTCCTTACATTTACACTCCATTATCAGTACTTTCTACTCCTTACATTTACACTCCATTATCAGTACTTTCTACTCCTTACATTTACACTCCATTATCTGTACTTTCTACTCCTTACATTTACACTCCATTATCAGTACTTTCTACTCCTTACATTTACACTCCATTATCAGTGCTTTCTACTCCTTACATTTACACTCCATTATCTGTACCTTCTACTCCTTACATCTACACTCCATTATCAGTACTGTCTACTCCTTACATTTACACTCCATTATCAGTACTTTCTACTCCTTACATTTACACTCCATTATCTGTACTTTCTACTCCTTACATTTACACTCCATTATCAGTACTTTCTACTCCTTACATTTACACTCCATTATCTGTACTTTCTACTCCTTACATTTACACTCCATTATCAGTACTTTCTACTCCTTACATTTACACTCCATTATCTGTACCTTCTATTCCTTACATCTACACTCCATTATCAGTACTTTCTACTCCTTACATTTACACTCCATTATCAGTACTTTCTACTCCTTACATTTACACTCCATTATCAGTACTTTCTACTCCTTACATTTACACTCCATTATCAGTACTTTCTACTCCTTACATTTACACTCCATTATCAGTGCTTTCTACTCCTTACATTTACACTCCATTATCTGTACCTTCTACTCCTTACATCTACACTCCATTATCAGTACTGTCTACTCCTTACATTTACACTCCATTATCAGTACTTTCTACTCCTTACATTTACACTCCATTATCTGTACTTTCTACTCCTTACATTTACACTCCATTATCAGTACTTTCTACTCCTTACATTTACACTCCATTATCAGTACTTTCTACTACTTACATTTACACTCCATTATCAGTACTTTCTACTCCTTACATTTACACTCCATTATCTGTACCTTCTACTCCTTACATCTACACTCCATTATCAGTACTTTCTACTCCTTACATTTACACTCCATTATCAGTACTTTCTACGCCTTACATTTACACTCCATTATCAGTACTGTCTACTCCTTACATTTACACTCCATTATCAGTACTTTCTACTCCTTACATTTACACTCCATTATCAGTACTTTCTACTCCTTACATTTACACTCCATTATCAGTACTTTCTACTACTTACATTTACACTCCATTATCAGTACTTTCTACTACTTACATTTACACTCCATTATCAGTACTTTCTACTCCTTACATTTACACTCCATTATCAGTAATTTCTACTCCTTACATTTACACTCCATTATCAGTACTTTCTACTCCTTACATTTACACTCCATTATCAGTACTTTCTACTACTTACATTTACACTCCATTATCAGTACTTTCTACTCCTTACATTTACACTCCATTATCAGTACTTTCTACTACTTACATTTACACTCCATTATCAGTACTTTCTACTACTTACATTTACACTCCATTATCAGTACTTTCTACTCCTTACATTTACACTCCATTATCTGTACCTTCTACTCCTTACATCTACACTCCATTATCAGTACTGTCTACTCCTTACATTTACACTCCATTATCAGTACTTTCTACTCCTTACATTTACACTCCATTATCAGTACTTTCTACTCCTTACATTTACACTCCATTATCAGTACTTTCTACTACTTACATTTACACTCCATTATCAGTACTTTCTACTCCTTACATTTACACTCCATTATCTGTACCTTCTACTCCTTACATCTACACTCCATTATCAGTACTTTCTACTCCTTACATTTACACTCCATTATCAGTACTTTCTACTCCTTACATTTACACTCCATTATCAGTACTGTCTACTCCTTACATTTACACTCCATTATCAGTACTTTCTACTACTTACATTTACACTCCATTATCAGTACTTTCTACTACTTACATTTACACTCCATTATCAGTACTTTCTACTACTTACATTTACACTCCATTATCAGTACTTTCAACTCCTTACATTTACACTCCATTATCTGTACCTTCTACTCCTTACATCTACACTCCATTATCAGTACTTTCAACTCCTTACATCTACACTCCATTATCTGTACTTTCTACTACTTACATTTACACTCCATTATCAGTACTTTCTACTCCTTACATTTACACTCCATTATCAGTACTTTCTACTCCTTACATTTACACTCCATTATCAGTACTTTCTACTACTTACATTTTAAACTTAGTCTTGTTACTCCTATTTCATTTCAGGTTGTTTTCATTCAGGTACATTTACATTCCAGTAAATATTATTGATAACATGTCTTTGAAGTTTGACTTCATTACAATACTTATAGACAACTAGTCATCATATCTTCTGCTCCATGAAACACATGTTAATGTTCAGTAGTTCACAGATGTGCTTCTTTAATATATTTACATTGTACTAAACTACATTCATGTTCAATGGGTGTATATGCGGCTGAAACAGGAAGCCTAGCGCATCCCAAATTTATCAACATTTACATTTTAATATAACATTATAGTCATTATGGATTTTAGAAGAATGTTTTTTGTGGTGCAGCCACTTTTACTGGAGTAAAAATCTTGAGTTGACATTTCAATTTCTACAGAAGTATTTTTAAACCCTCGTATCTATACTTCTACCTGAGTAATGAATGTGAATACTTTTGACACCTTTGAGTATCTCCTACATCCGCTTTTCAGAGGTATCCCAGGCGGTTGCAAGGCTATGAAGAACCAACTGAGTGAACCATTTTACCATAGCACCACCTTGAGGCAAACCAAAGCTGCAGCTATAGTCAAGAGGGACAATTAATTGTGGTTGAAGCAGTAAAACAGTGACAGCATAAAGTCATAAGTTCCTTTTTAGGGACCCCCAGGTGTATTAAGTATTTGTATTTCGCACCTTGATTGTAAGCAGGAAGTGTTATACCCTGCATTCCAATATATTAACTGTAAGATCCCACCTGTGAAACACGGTGGTGGTAGTATTATAGTTTGGGGCTGTTTTGCTGCATTTTGGGAATGACAGCTTGCCACCGTTGATTAAACAATGCATTCTAAACTATACAAACGTATTCTAAACAAATGTCACGACATCCACCTATGAACTAAATCATATGAGAATTTGGGTCCCGCAACAAGACAACAACCGTAAGCACAAGTTGTTTCACCAAAGAAGAATAATGGTTATGTTTGGGAATGACCAAGTCAAAGTCCTGACTTTATTCAAATAGGAATGTGGTGGAAGGACCTGAAACAAGAAAACCCATCAACATCTCAAAGTTGAAGCTGTTTTGTATGACAGAACGTTTTGTATATCAGAGAAACTTTAAAATAGAAAGCCTAGCAAAAACTTCGAGCTAGCTCATCTATCTGCTTGCCGCCTCTCTGTTTGTCCATTCGTCTGTCGATCCATCGCCTCGTTTGTTGGCTCACCCATTGGTTTGTTGGTTTGTTTAGCCAGCAATGTCACCAACCCTGGATGCCTGAGCCAACAGCCTAAAGATTATTTGCTCTCTGAGAAGCTGGTGCAAGTCAAATATCCTCGCTGTCTAAAGAAAAGCACGTACCTCCATTTTTGTTGCTTTTAATTTTTCTACATCATTTCAACAGGAAAGCTGCTGTTTACATAGTGATAAAGTTTACGATGAATGGACCAATAGAAATGCTTAGAAATAGCTTGGAAACATTCTGGTTCCATTGACTCACATTAAAATTAAAGAAGGTTTTCGGCCTCTTCTGTAAACAGTGATGATATGCCTCCCTGTTTCCAAAAAAGTTGGGACGCTATGCAAAATATACACAAAAAATAGAATGCAATGATTTAATAATTTAATTGACAGTAGTACAACCACAAAGTATCAAACTGATTTCATATGTGGTGCATGAAAAACCCAATGTTTTAGGAAACAGGGCTGTATTTGATGACCCCTGAGCTACAAGAAACTGTGCCATCAACAGATGTACCAGCGCCAGAAAGTTGGAGTCACGAGGAAGGGGTTTCCAATAAAGTGGCCATTAAGGGAAGTATAACCCTTCATAGTGTAGGAGGCTATTTGTCTGGTCTAGTTCATACTGAAGATATCGAAGATGAGAAAATAGGTTGGTTCTTGAGGATTTGATCTCATAATCTTGACATTGTTATTGTATGGGGGGCTATTGACCACACCTATGAGTCCAGAACATCATCTTCTTCCTGACCACACCAACACCCTCGAGGACCCCTGACCAAATGGAGTGCTTGGGTGTCAAATCCTGACCTGAAGGGATACAGCAAGGCTTAGTCTGTCAGTTATTAGCTTTCAGAGCTGGAGGTCATGATGCTACAGGAGTCACTAGCCATTGCTAACCTCCTATAACAACACTCAGCGCTGAGGGTCACAAGACAAGTTGTTCCGAGGTGAGTGAAATATCAATAAAGCATCAAAAATGCATCACCCATTTACTGCTCGCCACACAGCACATAGGAGAGCAGTGAAAATCCACATCTGCTGCCGAACACTGGACGTTTGCTCAAAAAATAATTATAATAATAAAAAAAACTAAATGCAAGGCTTTAAAAAATAGTTACAATACTTTTATCAAAAAAAAAATTGGAATATACTGACCACATACTATGCATACTGTGTTTACTGTATTAACGTTTTTCATTATTTCTTGTGAACTGAAAACAAATTCAGCAGAACATTTCACAGAAGCTTTTTTTTATAAATCTATCATCGCTGTCCAATGAAAACATGCATCTCCATTTTTGTCGGTTTTCTGTTTTCTACATCATTTGAACACACCAATGGTCGTTTACATTGTTTGAAAATTTCATGACGAATGGACCAATAGAAGTGCTCCAAAATAGCTTGGAAATAAACTTTGGTTCCATTGACTTGCACTGAAAGTCAGATTAGGATAAGGTTTTTGGTCTCTCCTGTAAAGTAACAATTTTAGAGATACTTGTTTTTCATTGGACAGTGACGATATGTTTTGGCAGTTTTCACTGTGTCCACTCTGTAGCTTAATTACTGCATCCGTTCAGTTCAGGAGACTCACTTTCAATTCCCTAAAGAGACTCACCTGCAAAGTTTAGCATTAGAAGTTAGAAGGTTTAGTGTTTTCTGCTTCTTACCATCCAAATAACCTATTTAGTGATGCAGAGGTTCTGGACTCTGGAGTGGTCAGTCAAATGTTCTGAGAACACCAGCTGCTTCTCTGTTTGATTTGCAAATGCTTTGTCTACTTCCTTGTCTCAGTAATAGTTTTGGGCTACCAGGTCTTCCAGGTGGGTATTAGGAATTCCATTCAATCTTGTAATGACTTTTTGAACTCCCGTTTTGGAAACTCTTGTTTGTTTCCATTGGCATTCTGTTTCCTTGTGCAAATGGATTCTCTTATAATTAATCTCTTTAGGAATGTTTCCTGAAAAACGAAAAACTTGCACTGGATATCGTAATGACCACCCTCCTGTCCTGCCCAAAACTGGTGGAAGACTGACCATCAGGGCCTCCTTCTCCTCACCTGACGCCAACCAGCTCTCTTCTTCATTCATACCATCTGCTACAACCTCAACTACACCACTCACTGTGTCATCCAGATGTTCCAGCATTGAGATATGAGGGACTGTTTCAGCTCACTCCCACTTTCCACAAAGACTGAGTCAGAGACTGCCTCAGTCAGAGACTGCCTCTACCTGTGCAGCTTCTAAAGCTTTTACCATCCAGACTTTAAACAGATGTTCTCTCAGCTTCTATTGTGAATTTAAGTTTCAAGTTTCAAGTTTATTTGTCATTTGCACATCATGTCAGGACATAACATGCATTGAAATGCTTGGGGTGAGGCTCAGATACAACTCTACAGCAGGGCAGCATTATATATATATATATATAACAGTACAAACATGCAATAAATAGACAATATTAAAGTAAAAATAAGCTAAAAATATACATATAGTTATAACTGAAATATATAAAGGACTATACAATACACAAGATATAAACATAGGATATACAGGGGGACATCTGTGAAAAATTTTGCATAGGCAGGTTCTAAGTAGATATATCTATTATCTATTATCTATTTAAAGTGACTTGTATCTATTAATTTAGCTTAATAGTCTGTAAATACTGTTGGACCAGAGGAGGACGGGTCTACACTTGTGAATCTTGGTTCCTCCCAAGGTTTCTTCCTCCAGTCTTGAGGCAGTTTTTCCTCACCACCGTCACCTCTGGCTTGCTCATATATAAAAAAAACTTGAAACCTGCATATACATTAAGGGTGGTCTCTAACTTTTGCACAGTACTGTATGGATTATTATTTTATTTTATAGGTGTGATAAACAAACACTGCTAAAATTGTATCGCCATATTAGATAACATGATTACAATTACCATGTTATTACTACTATTTATTCAAATGTATTACTTCTAATTAAAGCATAGTTGTTGCATTATTATTGTTATTAATTAAAATTAAAGTATTGTCACGTTTTTAAACGCAGCTGTAGGAGGTATTGAGGTTCAGCGAAGACACAACGCAGTGCTTTGTTCACTAGTGCAAAGGCTGCCCATAGCGAGGCTTGTTTGAGGTTTGTTCTTACAGTAAGTTACCCAATAGGTCCTTCAGTTTCTGTGTTTTGTGCACTCTAGCTGTAATCGTGTCTTACAGGAATGTAAGAAAGGAATGTCTCGAGTCTTCTCATTGACTGTTTTACGACTGCGCACACTGTTGAGCGCATGTGATTCTCTTCTGAAGTCTCTCTAATCAGACGTACCCCGCAGAAGAGCTAGAACAGTATGTGAAATGCAGTGATAAGTCAGTTCTGTCTGACTCGTATTACGTGGTTTTATTCATTTACTTATTTTATCTGTTTATTTGACGTCAGCAACATATGCTAAAAAAATAAAAAGTTGGACCAGGAGTCTCGTTTACCACACGGTGTTACTCCAGCTTTCTATTTACAGCAATTAATGAACATTTTATGGAAAGAAAGCATAAACACAACCCCCACAGAAGAAAACAGAAAGCAGTGGTAACTGTTACTATGCCCGTCTGTTAAAGTGAGTCTATTCGGACACAGAGAGCTGTCACACCAAATGCTACAGAGGTTGTGAGAAGTTTAAGGTTCAGCAAATCCCACCATTTTACGGTAGGAACCTCCCAAAGACATCTGCCCCAAACCCAGGAGATAACGATTTTGCCAGACGGGTCATATGGAACATGGAGGCAGGCCTATAAGACAGTGCAGTTGCCAGTCAAAGGCAGACCTGCCTTAGAGCAGGTCTGGACCACGGTATCATCAAGAATAAAGCATATGCTCTGAACTGCACTATAAAAAAATTCAGGGTAAATTAAAAGTAAAATACAGGTAGCAGAGATGCCAGCAATAAATGTTATTTTACAGTGCATGTACTGTAATTTATTTTAATTTAATTTAATTACAGTACATGACCGTAAAATAACTGTACATTCACAGTAAATGAACAGTAAAATACTGGCAGCAGAGCCGCATCTGTTGCTTCCAGAAGTGGTTCAGTTAATTCTCTTTGACTAGTATTACATTGTAAACAGCACAAAAACGCAATATTGACTTAATAGACTTAATTTATTTATTTATTTCATTGATGTTCCAAGGTGATTATGTCTGTTTATCACTGTGTTACACCACATGAACATTTAACAATGAACAATGACCATTAAATTGTATTGACTGAAAACACAAATCGACCAAGAAGCCAAGAAGTCTTCAGCTGCACAACTGTACGGGAACTTCACTGACGAGTCTTTTACTTCATAATGCGTCACACACTCTCAATGATATACAGGTCTGGACTTCAGGAAGGTCAGCCTGGCACCCACACACGTGTAGGATGTTTTCTGGTCCTGCTTTGTTAATGTAAACATGGACATCTCTGAAAACGACAGCGTCTAGAAGGCAGCCTATGTTGCTGCCAAATGGTGTTTACTGTTACTATTGACTTCATAGATTACCCACTTGTACCCCACCCCCATCCATCTCTGGTAACGATCTGGACCTTTTCTTCTTTAACCCAGAGGACACAATGTCCATAGTTTCTATAAACAGTCTTAAAAGGCTGTTCGTCAGATCTCTATATACTATTTCCACACAGCATCAGTCTATTTCTGAGGAGCTCTAGCCCAGAGAAGTCGGCGGTGCCTCTGGCTGCTGTTACATGGCTTCCACTATAAATAGTACACTCTTAACTTGATGATATTTACTTATGATGGTTTGTCAAATCATTTCTAAGCCCATGTGGTGATATCACAGAAACATGCCAGGCTTTTGTTCATTACACACAGAGATGTGTCTGAATTCCCTGCGTCTGCTGACACTCTGCTGATACTGATATTGTAGTGCGCTGTAGTGGCTTTTTTAACTGGAGAATTTTTGGTGATGTGTTTTCTGCCACTTGCTCATAAAGGTTTCTGGCCTTAGGTTGCTCCTGTTCCAATGTTTTTGGAACATCTTACAGGCATCAGTTACAAAATAAACAACTATTTATTTAAAAAAACCAAAAAAAAACCAATGAGGGACATGGGAAATTTTTTAAAATGTTATATTTTCAGAATATCAGCACAGATGGTTTGACTATTGAACTCGTTGTATTATATTCACAGATTTTTTACTTATGATATAGTGCTGGAATGTTGCTGTGACACTGTCTGACAGTATTAGGACAAGGAGGTGATAAGTCCAGTTCCAGCTACAGGTGTTTATATAGTAGGAGCATTAGATTTATTATGTATTGTGCTTATAGGCAGGAGTAACCCAGCTCACAAGTAAGGCACCATAATGAAAAAAGAAACAAAGGTAATTAACAAAAAAGGTTCAGAGCAAGAATTCATATTAGAAGCCAAGAAAGGACTAGAGCTGCTTATATATATATATATATATATATATATATATATATATATATATATATATATATATATATATATATATATATATATATATACACAAGTACTAAATATTTTCTGGAATAAAATAGTTGCTGCCGTGATGTGACCGTGAGGTTTTTTTTTCATATCTTTGCAATAAATTAACTTCATCATTCAAGCTTCCACGAATTCCTCAATGCACTAATTTTTGATCATCACAAATCCTGATCTTTGTACTTCTGCCCTTCTAACACACAACAGGAGTCTGAATTAACCCTTATGTGTTCACTATGGAATTTGATAGGAACTGTTGACATCTGCAGTCAGGAACTTGTTTATAAACACTGTTTTTGTTTAAGAAGTCAACAAATAAGAATTACAATAAGGATTTAAGGTCAAAACAAAACTGATTTTAATAGATATACCAAAGAGATACTCAGCAATAAATACAGTCACATAGGAAATGAATACGGGGTCAAGTTTGATACGTGTTATGCATTAAAAGGGGTTTGCTTAGCTTGTGTAACAAAGGGTTACCCTTTGCTGTCAACCCTGGTTCACAAGGTTTATTGTTAAAAATCCAGCTTACATTGATAATATAAAATATGAAATATCTTTCACTGGAATTATATCTATCATCTACTGTGTTTCTGGAAATGCTTTCTGGTCAGCAAAGTTTTCCTAATAGATGTTATATTGCTACTGTGTGTTTATCATAATAACATAGTCAAAACCATCATTTGCTGTGAAATAAAGAGCCTCCCAGAGCCACATAAAGCTCCTTTAGCAGCTCACAGGTAATAACTATATAAAATCTATATGTGTGAAGCACCAGCAGAGAGGAAATCAGAAGGAACAGAAGGAAATCCGTCTCTGGCTATTTACCAAAACAGTGCTTTTCCGAGACGCAATGACGTGGCTAGATTAGTGAGTCTAACTGTCTGGCGGCTGTTAAGCACTGTACGTCTCCCAGGCTTCTCAAATTGAATGAAGACGAAACAGAAGTCCTTACTGTTGGTCCTGATGATGTTTCATGGAAATTGGGGTCTTTGGTCCACCTTTAAAACCTTTCTAGGAATCTTCTTGATCCCTGTTGGAGCTGCTCATTGCATACAAAGAAATGCATCCGGTCTTGTTCACTTAAAGGGGAATTCCACCAACTTTTCATAATTAATTGGTTGAGAAGTTGTTTAACAATCTGTTTTTAAAAAAAACTTACCCGGTCAGAATTGTTCACAGTGGTGGTGATGGTAACCAGACGTCCACCTCTAAAAGCTCTCTCACAGAACGCTGTTACATGAAATGGGTATAAATATGCTGCCTGGTGGAGATACGGTCTTACGGTAGTTTTGAAAGCTTTGATCCTAAAATGTGTATTATAATCATGGCGGAAGGATACATGCAGGCCATCGTAAGACAAAATAGTCCATAAAGAAAACTTATTTCTTCAGATTTTTTATAATTTTACCATCATTAATATTGCATATAACCACTCAAGCACCTGTTGGGGGTTTTGATAGTAAATAAAATGGCTATATTTGTGTTGTAGACATGGTGACCCCTGGTTCCATTCACCACCACTGTAAAGAAATTAGAGTCAGTTAGTTTCTCCATAATAAAGCCTTTCACTTGATTAAATTATGCACACTTAGTTTCCTTTTAGGACGCTGAGTAAATCATTCCCGAACTATATGAACTATCGTGAACCTGTCAGACAGTCAGAGATATGAGGCTCGCCTGCAGCTTGACCCAGTGAGCACACACCGCTCTGGCGTTAGCCTCTGTTTACAGGCTATGCATTATGAGTCTCCTAAGTGTATATCTGGTCTGTTATCTTCCTATGGTAACTCAAAGACACTTCCAGCCAGAGTATTTTAGATGATGCCTGAACAATATTAAATGTAAGGGAGGCTAACAAACCCTGGAACACTCTTCTCTTGAACTTAAAACTCTCAGGCCTTCTTAAGGAAGGTCTATTGTCTTAGTTTGTAGTACATGAGGGTGAATTTGTCATTTTGAATTGCCTTTTTTTAAATAGTGATTGTTAATTAAGGCACTATTTCAGATTTTAGGCCTAAGATATTACAAAATTAACTAGAATTATCAACAGAATGTGAAGAAACAGTAGTTTTGTCATGTCTATGTAGATGTCTATGCATAAAAGAGTCATATTGCACAGATATCATGCTAGCTTCAGTAGGTATCTGTGCAACATGACTCTTCTATGCAGAGAAATCTATAAAAGTTAGCATGCTTACCAGCTAGTCTTGATCCGCCTCTGTCTCAAAATACCACTTTGTACCTGAAGGGATGAAGGTGAGTCACTGTAGTACCACTTTGTACCTGAAGACGTAATAGTTAGTCACTGTAGTACCATTTTGTACCTGAAGAGGTGATAATGAGTCACTGTAGCACCACTTTGTACCGGAAGAGGTGATAGCGAGTCACTGTTGCATCACTTTGTACCTGAGAAGGTGATAGTGAGTCACCGAGTACCACTTTGTACCTGAAGAGGTGATAGTGAGTCACTGTAATACCACTTTGTACCTGAAGAGGTGATAGTGAGTCACTGTAGTTCCACTTTGTACCTGTAGAGGTAATAGTGAGTCACTGTAGTAGCACTTTGTACCAGAAGAGGTGATAGTGTGCCACTGTAGTTCCACTTTGTACCAGAAGAGGTGATAGTGAGTCACTGTAGTACCACTTAGTACCTGAAGAGGTGACAGTGAGTCACTGTAGTACCACTTTGTACCTGAAGAGGTGATAGTGAGTCACTGTAGTTCCACTTTGTACCAGAAGAGGTGATAGTGAGTCACTGTAATACCACTTTGTACCTGTAGAGGTGATAGTGAGTCACTGTAATACCACTTAGTACCTGAAGAGGTGATAGTGAGTCGCTGTAGTACCACTTTGTACCTGAAGACGTAATAGTTAGTCACTGTAGTACCATTTTGTACCTGAAGAGGTGAAAGTGAGTCACTGTAGTACCACTTCGTACCTGAAGAGGTGAAAGTGAGTCACTGTAGTACCACTTCGTACCTGTAGAGGTGATAGTGAGTCACTGTAATACCACTTTGTACCTGAAGAGGTGATAATGAGTCACTGTAGCACCACTTTGTACCGGAAGAGGTGATAGCGAGTCACTGTTGCATCACTTTGTACCTGAGAAGGTGATAGTGAGTCACCGAGTACCACTTTGTACCTGAAGAGGTGATAGTGAGTCACTGTAGTTCCACTTTGTACCTGAAGAGGTGGTAGTGAGTCACTGTAGTACCACTTTGTACCAGAAGAGGTGATAGTGAGTCACTGTAGTACCACTTTGTACCTGAAGAGGTGATAGTGAGTCACTGTAGTTCCACTTTGTACCAGAAGGGGTGATAGTGAGTCACTGTAATACCACTTTGTACCTGTAGAGGTGATAGTGAGTCACTGTAGTTCCACTTTGTACCAGAAGAGGTGATAGTGAGTCACTGTAGTTCCACTTTGTACCAGAAGAGGTGATAGTGAGTCACTGTAATACCACTTTGTACCTGTAGAGGTGATAGTGAGTCACTGTAGTTCCACTTTGTACCAGAAGAGGTGATAGTGAGTCACTGTAATACCACTTTGTACCAGAAGAGGTGATAGTGAGTCACTGTAGTACCACTTTGTACCTGAAGAGGTGATAGTGAGTCACTGTAGTTCCACTTTGTACCAGAAGAGGTGATAGTGAGTCACTGTAATACCACTTTGTACCTGTAGAGGTGATAGTGAGTCACTGTAGTTCCACTTTGTACCAGAAGAGGTGATAGTGAGTCACTGTAATACCACTTTGTACCAGAAGAGGTGATAGTGAGTCACTGTAGTTCCACTTTGTACCTGAAGAGGTGATAGCGAGTCACTGTAGTACCACCTTGTACCTGTAGAGGTGAGAGTGAGTGACTGCACTGTGGAGTAGAATCAGTCCAACATATGAGGATGAAGAAGTAAAGCTGCTGCACCAACAGCGTATTCTAACCTCTTATCAATCATGCTGAAGGTGCTGAAGGTGCTGCTCCTGGTTAGATCAATCTGAAGCTGCTTCAGTAAGTGTTTGGAGTAGCATCACTCAGCTTCTCTAGTATTTGAATGCTCTGGAAAGATGGTCCAACCCGGTTCCATGTCATGGAGGAGCATCAGTAGGAAAAAAAATTAATATTCAAGACTTCTAGAAGCAGCCAATGAGATTTTCTGGTTTAAAGCCACATCTGATTGTGTATCTTTTGTTAAAAAGGCAAGAGATTAAAAGCTGTAGTTCGCAAGATGGCTGGCTGTCTGGATCAGGGTGTCTTAACCTGTGGGCCATGAAGCACCCACTAGTGGTCCATGGGTCTGTACTCTGGAAGAGGCAGATGTTTGGCTGGTAGTGTCAGTTTAAGCCATGAAAACCTACATAAAAAGAAAAGAACTTACTTGAAGAATCAAAAGGTTTTCAAATAATATATAAATAAAGAATATAGATATTACTAGACGTGCCACTGAAGATGCTGCAGCAGCCGATTAAATAAACTCACTGATTAGCCAGCCAGAGAAGTTTCTTAAGGAAAGAAAAGGGCTTCCTTGTAGGCCAATATACTTTATAGTTAGAAACAGGCAGTCCGTCAGGTAGTAAAGGCTGAGAGCCCCTAGTCTAGATTCCTCAGCCTGCTTTCTTTTCTCTGGCTGAAAGGGTAAATAAAGAAACTCACTGCCGTCTATTTGGTGCTAAATAAAGATAAGCTGCTTTTCCACTGCACGGTACCGGCTTGACTCAATTCGCATTTTTGGGATTTTATTTGTCAAACCTGCTACCTGGTACTGTATTTGGTATCACCTCCGTCACGGTTCCAAGCCTGCTGTGCTGATACCAACATACATAGCCAAGTCATATTATTATGACCACCAGCTAATATCCAGAGTAACCACGTGAAGGACGGACAGCAGCTAGATGGACTGGGAGACTCAATAAGGTCCTGGTAGGTGGTCACAGGTATCTGGAGGTATCATGCTGACTCCAATGCATCCCATGGATGCTGGACGGAGCGTGGAGGACAATCCATAGAGCCAATACCACCATCCAGGTGGTCCCACAGAAGCTCAATTGGGTTCAAGTCTGGGGAATTAGGGGACCAAGGTAGTTGTCTTGCTGGAAGATCCCATCCACCCCAGAGAAGACAATCAGCATGTATGGTGTACGTGACCCAAATTTGTTAAGGTTGTTTTAAAACCAGCACTAGTTAGTCTGGTTAAATTGGACTCTGGTTCGTTTGGTGCGGTTCGTTTTGGCAGGTGTGAAAACAGTAATCACACTCAGGTGCGAACTAAAACAACCGCACCGAGACCCTCAAGAGGAGGTGGTCTCCATCTGGTTCCAAACAAACTCCGGAGTGGTTTGTTTGTGGTGAGAACATGATCCAACCTCGATCCAACCCAAGTATTAGGTGTACTCCACAAGTTTGATCTAAACATCTTCTGCAGCCAGGTGTCCTTTGCATTATGGGATGCGGCAGATGGCGTAAACAGAGAACTGGAGAACTGGAGCAGCTAACAGGGCGAGGACAATGAAGCGAGGTCTCTCTTGGACTAGCAGTGAGGGACGTTGTCTACTTGATGTTTGGAGTGAGCTGGGTGGTCTGCAGGTGGACTGTAGTTTGGTTTATTATCAGATTATTATTACAGCTATGAACAGATGCTGTCTCTGCCGCTGCTCCGTGATACGCTCTACAAGAAATGTGCAGTAGTTTGGGAAAACCGGATCTTCTCCCTGTGTTTACTTTCTTGCTCGCACGCCAGACACCTCTGACCAATCAGAGGAGACAACGGGCTCACGTGGTTTGTTGGGGCGCATTTTGGTGCGTTTAGGTTTTTTACCTGTGAAAACAAACTTAACCGAGGAGGAAATGCTCCCAGTAAACGAACTCATTAACTGATCCGGACCAGTGGAACCAACTACAGGTGTGAAAACGCCCTAAGAGTGTATTCCAAGTGGATGAATGAGTGGGTCCAGAGTGGGTCCAAATGCTGCAGAAATTGTTTGGACAGCATAAACACATATGCTAAGACAGGTTAGACCCTCTTGCATCACCTTTGAACAACTGTGCTGTTGAACAAAAGTAGCTGATGCCAAAAACACAAGTCAAGTCGTGGAGAAGCAGCTACAGAATCATTTTTGTCCTTTTTATTCGTTCAACAACTGAGGCAAGAGGTTCACTGATGCTGGCTCTGTTGCATTCATCAGCCTGTAAATCAGAGGCCAGCAGTCCTGATTGGTTGACACCACAGGGTTCCCCAGTGGTTGCATGATGGATGTATTTGGTAACCATGATGGATATCATGGTAAGAAAACATTGATGAAGGAAAACTTGAAATTGTAAACTCTATCAAAGCATTGAGGCAAACAAGCTCTAGGATATCACCTACCAAACCATGTAGATCAAAAACAGGTTCAACCTTTGTACCTTCTTTTGAAAATTATGTCTAAATCTTATAAAATTTCTTTCTATGCACCTACAGTACTGTATAAAGGTACGGGAAGCTTTAATTTACTCAGCAAAACAAATATTCAAACAGTATGAATACAGTAAGTAATGCTTTTACATACATCAGTGTGTTTATTTAACCCTTTCCAAGCTTCTCCTTCTATAAACAACCCAGTATTATTTAGTTCTCATCTAATACCTGCTTTGACTGCTCAGTACTTCATTAAGCTAAATCAAGATTTGCTGCTGAAGGAACTGAACACATTCATACAATGTCTGGGGCGTCCAGGAGAAATCTGGAACTACACTTTGTTCTTCAAACTGGAGTCAAGATCTGATCTACTTCTCTCACAATAAGATATTCATGATACTTTGTATTGTGGAAGCTCAATCTCCATCTTACTCTCTGTCGGTGTGTACAACTCCAGTATGAGCAGCTCGGAAAAGCCAGCCAGATCCATGTGCTTTGAATTGAGAGTGAAATGTCAGATGTCATAGAGGCTGTGATGGGACGTACGATAACATCTGTCACTGGACAGAGACAGATGTTTCTGTATCGCCAGCGAAATCTAATAAAGTGCTAATAAACAAGACGCCATGCGGGAATGCTTTATGGAGGAGCCGATATATTCCTATCACAGCCGAGCGGAATAATGTGTTCAGGTAGGCATTACAGAGAGAGAGAGAGAGAGAGAGAGAGAGAGAGAGAGAGCACAAGAGAGCTCACTGCCTTATTGATCAGGCCTCATGGAGAGCTAGTGCTCTCTCCACCTCTCTACAGATCTCCACTCAGAGCTCCTCAACTGGAAGCCATCTTAATGTGATCTGACATCTCAGACGGAAAGAAAACACGAATCCATGCTGCTGCTTCAGAATTCAATTCCAGCCTCGGGGAACGATTTCCAGCATGGTGTCCTGAGACCCCCAGCCGCTTCCTGCCTCTTCTCTGTTGGTTTTTTCTGGCCCGCTCTGTCAGGCCGCAGTGGGAGAGCGCCGAGCGGAGGAGGCGTCGCTAACAGGAAGGAACACGGCCCTTCAACCTGTGAATACACAAGATCACTCACGACCTCAGGTCCACCCACTCCTGAAAGCTTCCAGGTTCGAGCCCGGCTTCCACACGGGATTCTCACCAGCTAGCAGAAAGATGAAGAAAGATGCTGCTGCTGCTGCTGCTGCTGCTTGTGCTGCAGTGATTACTTGTGAAATAAATTCTTTTACATTTACTGCATTTGATTAACCAGCTAATTGAAGTGTTATGTTTTCTCCTGGTTTCTTCTGTGCTATCAAACTGTTTCTTTCTTTTAGTGTTCAATCAAACATCAGGAGCTGTATATTATATATTAATTATAAATTATTATAATCAATTAACCTGTCAATGCAAGTTCCAGTCTTAAGTCTCTGAGGTACGAGTCCAGATTGAGTCCTGAGTCTCTGAGGTGTCAGTCAGAGTAGAAACTCAAGTCTCTGGGGTGTGAGTCAGAGGGGACACACTAGTCTCTGGGGTGTGTGTCAGAGTAGTCGCTCAAGTCTCTGGAGTGTGAGTCAGAGTAGACCCTCGAGTCTCTGGAGTATGAGTCAGAGTAGACACTCCAATCTCTGAGTCATGACTTAAATTTGAATCTCAGAGACCCGATTCTATTGTGACTCATACCTCAGAGATTAGAATGTCTACTCTGACTCACACCTCAGAGTAGACACACTAATCTCTGAGGTATGAGTCAGAATAGAATCGGGTCTCTGAGGTTCAAATTCAAGTCATGGCTTGATTCCCTGAACTGTGAGCCCAGGTTGAGACCTGAGTCTCTGAGATATGAGTTAGAGTAGACTCTTGAGTTTTTGAGGTGTGAGTTAGATTAGACACTCCAATCTCTCAGTCATGACTTAAATTTGAATCTCAGAGATCCGATTCTATTGTGACTCATACCTCAGAGATTAGAATGTCTACTCTGACTCACACCTCAGAGTAGACACTCTAATCTCTGAGGTATGAGTCAGAATAGAATCGGGTCTCTGAGGTTCAAATTTAAGTCATGGCTTGAGTCCCTGAATTGTGAGTCTAGGTTGAGTCCTGAGTCTCTGAGGTATGAGTCACAGTAGACTTTTGAGTCTTTGAGGTAAGATTCATAGTAGACTCTCAAGCCTCTCAGGTGTAAATCAGAGGAGACACTTGAGTCTCTGAGGTGCAAGTCCAAATCATGTCTCAAGTCTCTGAGCTACGAGTCCAGGTTGAGTCCTAAGCCTCTAAAGTATGAGTCAGAATAGACTCTCGAGTCTTTGAGGTGTCAATTTCTGGGAAAGTTCAGGGATAGATCTGGGATAGTGTCACCTGCGTCAGTGAAGAAACTTCTGTCTTTATAATTCTTAACTAACCAGGGAGACTGGGTGGCGCCGTAGCAAATTGTTTCAGCCCTGTAAATCCCCTGAATACAGGGGGTAGGTTATAGGTCGAGCCTTTAGTCTTTGAGGTGTGAGTCCAAATAGAGTATCGGGTTTCTAAGTTGTGAGTCCAATTAGCGTCTCAAATCTTTAAGTATAAGTTGAGTCTCTTGGACTTGAGTCAAGTCTGAGGTGAATTTGGAGTCCCAAGTTTCTACGGAGTGAGTCCAAGTCAAGCTCAATGAGTTTAAGTTGAGCTCAAGTCTTTGAGAAGTCTATGTTGAGTATTAAGTCACTGATATGTGAGGCCAAGTCACCTGAGTCACTCAGGTGCAGGTCAGAGTCAAAGTCTTGAGTCAAGTTGTGGTGCATTTTTGAGGCTCACTTGAGTCTCTGAAATGCACCTCTGAGTTGAGCTTGAATCTCTGAGGCAAGAGTCCAAGTTGAATGTTGAGTCTCTGAAATGCACCTCTGAGTTGAGCTTGAATCTCTGAGGCAAGAGTCCAAGTTGAATGTCGAGTCTCTGAAGTGCAAGTCTTAATCTAGTCTTTGAGTTTGAGTTAAAAGTCAAGTCTCGGAGGTGTGAGTCCGAGTTGAGTCTTAAGTGTCTGGGTCGTTAATATGTTTTCTATAATGAAGGGATCATTTTTTTAAAGCCATGTTGAATCTGAAGCCACACAGAGCCGCAGGAGAACAGTAGCCAGTAGCCCTAAACATGCATGACCATAATAAGTCAGTCGACATGGGACACGAGTCTTGAGTTGCTCGAGTCCATGTGTCTGATTACTGCAGTCCTGGTATCTGAATATCTTACAGAGAAATTCTGTCATTCTGAAATTCTGAAAGTGAAGGTGAAGCAGTCAAAGGTTAAACACAAGATCAGCCACAGTTCACTGACCTCAGAGTGATCTCGGGTCAGGAGTTTGCTTGAGGGACAGTTAGCTGGCGACTGCTTAAAGCCTTAAAAAGCTTTAACCCTTTGTGCCTCATGACCAAGTCAGTGTCCACTGTTGACTGGGACACAACATCACAGTCAGGTGACCATACTTTTATTGCATTCTTTTTCATGAAGTTAATGGACATCTAGACTGAATTCCCACTGACTCATACCTTTGCACACATTTCATATAATCGAGTTGTGAAATACAGGGGGTCCTGTATGGAGTGTAATCAGTGTCACCAGAACATGAACCTTAAATCATGTTTTTGAAAAAAAGGGGGTGTGAAATTTGGTGTTATTGAAAATTTGACCTGCTAATATTTTTCTAACAGTTTGGTGGCACATGGGCTAAATGCTTTTGGCTGAGGGGACCTGTTTTCTTGACTACAACAAACATTCTGAACAGCTTGGATTTTCATATATTAAACAAACAGCCTCCTTAAATCTCTGATATGACACCACTAAGACTAGTGGTGGTGCAAAGTTGGGACAAAGTACAATCACTACATTTACAATACCCTCAGCTGCTCTCTGTGCTCGAGAGAACATTCAGCACTTGAGTTCTCAGGGGGCGTGGGGTGGGGGTGCTTACCGTGTTCAGCCTGGCTCTGGCGTCTCTGGCGATTATAGAAACTACTGGGAGAAATGGAAACATCGGGAACTGTAGTAATTGTATTTTGTAACTTTGCACCACCACTTAGAAAGTTTCATATCAGACATTATATATATATATATATATATATATATATATATATATATATATATATATATATATATATATATATATATACACTCCGTGATAAAAGACACCCCTGAATTTCACAACCTGAAATTTTTGTAACTGAATTATTGTTTTACCTGAAATTCCAAGACCTGAATTTGAAGTACCAAAAATTTTCACAAATCTTTTTTTTTTTCAAAAACATGATTTCAGGTTCAAACTCTGGTGAGACTGATTTCACTCCATATTCCGGCTAAGGCCAGTTACATGTTACAAACTATGTATGTCAACCACAAAGTAAGTTTAACTTGTCCTTAAGGACTTCAACTGCTTTTAGTAGGTGGCCAATTAACTGCCTGACTAAAAGTTGTATAACAACTCAGAAATAGTAAGAAACAATGGTGTTGTACAGCAACTATACTTATTCCTGGAACACCTCTGAAGAACTTGCCCAGTTTTCCTAAGAGTTTGATGGAAAGAGTGAATCGTCACAAGTTTTACAAACTGAAGACAGAAGTAAATGTAAGTAAGGTCTCAGGTAATGTGTGGAAGACCTACCAAACTAGGAAGGAGCTTTTCCAGAAGCAAATTTGTTGCCACTGAATCATTGTTATGGGGAGTAAACAGCCAGTTAATGCTGGATTGCCAAGCCAACTTGGGACCCCCAATATACTCGAGAGTATTTTGTACACTGTCTGTAGTCACATGCTATCCAGTCTACAGAAGCAGTGGCCAAAATCTCAGAAGACATTCAAATCAGGTGTATGTGGATGTCTGTACACAGCACTGAAAGCTTTGTCTGTAATATAAAGTACTGTAAAGAGGAAGAGACCAAGAACTGAACCCTGAGACTCACCTTGGCTATCAATGGCAGGGAATTGATTATGCTTGATTTTATATCCAGATGCTATAGCTTGAGAATCTGAAAGTTAACTCCAAGTTCTTTCAAAACAGTTTCTTGTTTTTTTTTTCAAGATACACTATACATTTTAAAGAGTTACGGGCATAAATGTTCCCAAGCATAGGGAGAATTTGCCCTTTAGTATTATTTTAAAACAGTGAAGTTTTTGTTGTTCTGTTTCTGTAAACTCGCAGTGACAGAAAGCAGAGTCAGAAAGTGGAGTCAGAAGGTAGAGTCGATATTGTCCCACTCAGCACTGGTGGCTTCAAACAGCTGAGAAACTTTGACAAGTCAGTTTGTGTTTAAAATATTCTCTGTAGAGTTTAAATCTGGACTCTGACCAGATCAGTTGAAACCATTCTACTTTGAAATTGACTCCTATTTTTTTTTTTTTGCCCAGGAGTCTCACGCAGAGCTAAGAACGATAAGGTCCCAGAGAGGCATTAACATTCTCAGCAGCACAGAAAAGCGTGGTACCTGCTTCTCTCTGCAGAGCGGCTCGGAACAATGACAGGACGAGGCCTGATGGCGCATTAATGGGGAGAAAGACAGGAGACGTCCTCTGCCGATACAGTGACCACTCGGGGCACCGCTACCAATGCAGTTAAATGGTGCTTCGCCGTCTTCCTGTTTAAAGACAGGCTGCTTACAGACTAACACGTGAGTATTTTGTAATTTCTTCCCTCCACTCTGGTTTCGTGGACCTTGAAACCAGACACAGGAACATTGGAGATAACATTTAATTTTGAGCCTGAATTGAATTATTTTCTGAGTGTCCATGTAATCACATTACTTGGTTTTACATCATTTTGTCTCTGTGCTTATGTATTATGTAACTGGAAAATGAAATAATGGTATCTATATAGCTTGTTTTGCTTCGGAGTTGCTTGGACGTAAATTTTAATCTTTCCACTACAACTCAAGCGCTCCAGGTGCAGAGGAATCGTCATCAGACCTCAAAGAACATCTTGTTGTTCAACCTCTATATAAACACTGATCAGCCATAACATTAAAACCAGCTCCTTATATCTACACACACTGTCCATTATATCAGCTCCACTGACTATACATAAGCTCCACTTACAGACTGTAGATCATCTGATTCTCTGTATACTTTATTACCCTGTTCTTCAATGATCAGGACCCCCACAGGACCACCACAGAGTAGGTACTATGGGTCCTGATGTGTTAGTGTGTGTTGTGCTGCTGGAGTGTTTAAACACCTCAGTGTCACTGTTGGACTGAGAATCATCGGTGCAACAAACTGTGTACCAGCAGATGAGCTACTGTCTCTGACTTTACATCTACAAGGTGGACCAGCAAGTAGTAGGAGTGTCTAACAGAGTGGACAGTGAGTTATCGTTTACTGCTCCTTTTATCTGCTACCTGTTCTTAATTGAGCCAACCAGGAGCAGCACCTTCAACGTGATTGATGAGAGGTTAGAATACGGCGTCAGGGCAGCAGCACTACTTCCTCATCCTCTTATGTTGGACCAGTACATAAACGTCTTCGGTCAGAGGCTTTACATTCTGTTAAAAGATTGGCACGTTTTGGAAAGTTTTAAACTTAAAATCTTACAAATTGCTGCCTTAAAGCTTGTCTCTGGATATCACTGCTATGGCCTGTCAGCTGGCCGGGTTGGGCTACAAAGCCAGTATATCCGAAATGATAACTTTACAGGAGAGGCCGAAAACTGTCTTTACTTTTAATGCAAGTCAATGGAACCAGAATTATTTTCAAGCTATTTTGGAGCATTTCTGTTGGTTCATTCATCACGAAATTCTCAGACATTGTAAACAGCAGTGGTCTGGTTGAAATGGTGTAGAAAAATAAAAATGGCCAAAACAAATGAACTGTTCGCTTAAAACCTGAACAGTCGATATAAAAGTTATAATAAACTCGTACGGTGTAAACGAGGCCTTACGCGTCTCCAGTTAGATTGAAACCTGACTGCTATGTGGTGAGTAATATGCAAATCAGCTCATATACAGTCAGCTGAAGGAGTCAGTGCACCAAATAAAATTAAGGGGGTCTCTGGGGGGACCTTACAGTTGCCGCAGGTGGTGCAGTGTAAACTTCAAAGTGTTTGTAGTAATAAAGGAAAGAATATTGTTTTAATAAACCTGAAAACATTCAGGGCTCAAAGGAGAATACTAACTATTTATTCTTCAAATATTCTGCATAAATAAACAGTTCAGATGTAAACAAAGTCATTCAGAGTGGGTTTGGTGTGAAATGCTCTGTCATAGTGAAACTTACTGGGTCAGAACTGGTTACAGTGGTTTTGATGGTAACCAGACGTCCACCTCTGAAAGCTCTAAAAGAAAGAAATGGTTCCCATCACCACCATGAGGAACAATCCTGACTCACCATAGCAAACATGATAGAAAGTTTCACCACACCAGATCATTTCACCCCAACGCACTCTGAGTGACTTTGTTTACATCTTTGTCACATGGGTGGAATTCCCCTTTAAGCTGATGTAAGTGATGTAGTGAAGCTGAAAGTGAAGCTGATGAATAACATGTAGTGTATTTATAAAGTATGGTGGGAAGGATTACACACAAATGAAAGAAAAAAAGGGGGAAAAAAGACAGATTATTTGATTGTGTGATCACTCTGTGATAAGTGTGTTTGCACTCTCACCACACAGGAGTGACACTCTAGTCAGATATCCTGAGAGGAGTTATGATAAGACGTATGATGCAGTTATGAAAGAGTGACACAAGATTAATAACGTATGAGCTTTGATTTGGGTTTGAAGTGAGAAGGGCTGTGTAGCGGAAGACAGATGGCTGCAGCTTCAGCAGGGCTGTTTGTGTGTAATGAAGGAGGGAGAGGAGAAGAGGAGAAGAGGAAAAGAGAAGGAGAGGAGAAGAGGAGAAGAGAAGGAGAGGGGGAGAGGAGAAGAGAAGGAGAGGAGAAGAGGAGGAGTGTAGGAGTCAGGACACCAAGATCTATGTGTGGAATGTAAAGGGCTTCTGTAATTACAGAACACACATGCACTACACTTCACCACTTCACCTGAGCAGCTCTATCTATCTATCTATCTATCTATCTATCTATCTATATATAAATATATATATATATATATATTTCTATCTATCTATCTATCTGTTTATATATATATATATATATATATATATATATATATATATATATATATATATATATATATATATAGATAAATAGATAAATAGATAGATAGATAGATAGATAGATAGATAGATAGATAGATGGATTATAGATATAAATCTATCTATCTGTCAGTCTGTCATCTATGCATATTATTGCATTAACTGCGGCAAAACAGCCCCCTGGCCCCCCTCTCTCCCCCCCTCTCTTCCCCTCCCTCTCTCTCCCCCTCCCTCTCTCTCTCTCCCTCCCTCTGTTCAGATATAAGAGAGTGAGGGAAGAGATGCTATATTCTGCAGTGTTGTGTATTTATGAACTTTCCTCTGATGAACTTTCCCTCCTGGCTGGTTGAAGCGCACCGCTCAGAGGCCTCGTTCTGAGTTTAAATGAGGTCGAGGGGATTAGTCGGAGGGGTGGGGGTTGAATTGTAGACTTGTTTGGAATGTGAAACACCACGGAAGACATTAGTGAGCGCTCTTGAAGGGCTTTCATATCTGCCTGTGTGTTCACACATAACCAGCGCCGTCAACAGTTGGACCTGTCTGAACCTTAAAAACCCTATTAACTAAAAACCTGAAATCTGTTGCCAAGCTAAATATAAATCAGTGCAGCTGGTGCCAAAAACATAATCAGAACCAGTGTCTTCAGTAGAAACCAGCACAGATACCTACGAGCATGAGGAAACACTACTGAGAGCTTCCCCAGACAGATAACCATCTCCAACAAGCATGTGCAATTATTTTAAAGTGCAGCTACTGTACAGGCTCACAGTGAACAGTCATAGATAGTGTTTGCAGGATAGGCCTATATTATTTCCTTGATTTGATAAGTAATACATATCAATATTAATAAAAATAGTTCTAAATAACAAATAATAAAATCAAAAGATTCAAGTTTATTTTAAGAAACACTGCACATAATTATTTATACTGTTTTATGTTACAAATGACTATATAAACAATATGTACATATATATATATATATATATGTGTGTGTGTGTGTGTGTGTGTGTGTGTGTGTGTGTGTGTGTGTGTATATATTTATATATATATGTATATGTGTTTGTGTGTATGTGTGTATAGCTATTCTACTCAATATGTACATATTGTTTATTATTGTTTAAGATATGTATATTTATATATGGTTACTGCCCAATGAAGAAAACAAAACAAAAAACACAACAACTGCTCTTGCTGAATGGTCCATTAAAAATAGCTTGGGAAAAATAAATAAATAAATAAATAAATAAAAATAAATTAAAAAAAAAATAATTATATATATATATATATATATATATATATATATATATATATATATATATATATATATATATATATATATATATATATATATATATATATATATATAATCACTTTATTTGAATAGTAATGCTGAAGGAGTTCTATTGGATTAAGATGCAGTGACTTCATGAAAACTGTTTAAGTCTTTTTCTACATGATTAAATGATGCATTGTCATGCTGGAAGTAGAAGTGAAATGTGAATTGTTACGAACTGGTCTAGGTTCAGGCTGTAACAAACAAAAAAATGAAATATGAAAGGAAAGGAGTAAGAAGGAGTAAGAGTAAGTAAACCACAGACTGAGTTCATCAATGCATATTGTCAAAACCCAAACCAACACCAAAGCAAAACAATCTACACTAAATATTAAGAAAACAAAACACAAAGTACACCTACCTCCTTCACTAGACAAAAACAGAGACAAAACCAATATCCCCAGTGAAAAGGCAATAACCACTCACCCAGTACTTTCCTATTTACAGATATATACAAATTATACAAAGGGTAGCCAAATAAAGGAGTTAGGCTAAATCAGGCTTGAGGTCAACAGTCAAGAGTCTGTACACAATAAGTCACAATCTAAAGCACAACAACCAATCTCCGTAGAGAAATCTCTCCTGTTGTCATCTCCAGGGTCAGGCACGTGGTCAGCAACAATACTCTATAAGGCTGTGACCTCAGACCATGATTGATCTGTATTAACAGCCCAAAATGTAATAAGAAAACATCCCCACCCCCATTACACCACCTCCACCAGCCTGGACTGCAGCCTGGGTTCATGAATTCACAATGAATCTGCCCCATGCTGTTCAATCAGTTCAATCTTTCTTAATGTCTCAGTTAAACTACAAGACAGACTCGTTTCAGCCAGTTTCAAACCAGTAAACAGTGAGTTTAAACCTAAAGACTTATCAACACTTCTTCAGTCATAGTGCAGCTGACATCTCTTATACATTAGCATTAATAAAAGTAGGAACACTGCTTGTTATTCAGAGCTACAGACGATGTTAGCCGGCTGTATGCTGTGCGCCTAAGCCGTGCGTTGCCATTAACACTATTATGATGGACTCATTTCATTAGAGAACTAGACTTAAAGTGATTTACACGTTTCTTTGAAAAATAGCTTTTTTTGCTGACATCCTCACTCGCTTTTCACACCCATGTGTCTCCCATGAGTCTTGCACAGTGTGTCTCGCATATGACTGTAATGTTTTCCTTCCAGTTTTGGCACTACTTACAACTCACGTGATATCAGGGAACAGCACAGCCAATCACACTGGCCATATGACTCGAGTATATAACCCTTTCTGCACCTCTAGGATAATAAGACGTTGACAGATCAGTTTTTTTTGGAGGGGATCAAATTATTGGTGGAGTCACTTCAGTCCATGCTAATTCTACTCCCTTGATGAGACCACTTGTTCTTCTATTCTTCTTTATCTACCCAGTCTTGGTGAGCCTGTGTCCACTGAAGTCTCACCTTTCTGTTCTTGGCTGACAGACGTGGAACCACACATGGTCGTCTGCTGTTGTAGTCCATCTGTCTCAAGGTTGGTCATGTTTTGCAATCTGAGATGCTTTACTGCTTCAGAGTGGTTATCTGAGTTAATGTAGACTTTCTGTCAGCTGGAAGAAGTCTGGCCATTCTCCACTGACCTCTCCATTAACAAAGAGTTTTCAGCCAATTACTGATTACTGGATGTTTTTCTTTATCACACCATTTTCTTTATCACTCCAGAAACTGCTCTGCATTAAAATCTCAGGAGATGCTCGAGCCAGCTTGTCCAACACCAACAATCATGGTCAACCATGGTCAAAATCACTGAGATCACTGAATAAAGATAGTTCTCCATTCTGATGATTGGTGTGAATGTTACCTGAAGCTGCTGAATGATTTTATGTACTGTGTACTGCTGCTACATGATTGGCTGATAAGATGATTACATGAACGAGTAGGTATACAGGTGTATAACTCTCAAATCACAGTATGTTAAATCTCTCTGCACTTTATTCTCTACCTCATGTTCAGAAATGAGTGCTGTGTCGGTGCTGCACTGTTTACTGTCCTGTCTGTTTACTGTCCTGTCTGTTTACTGTACAGTCTCTTTACGGTCCTGTCTGTTTACTGTCCTGTCTGTTTACTGTACAGTTTACTGTCCTGTCTGTTTACTGTACAGTCTGTTTACTGTACTGTTTACTGTACAGTTTACTGTCCTGTCTGTTTACTGTACAGTCTCTTTACGGTCCTGTCTGTTTACTGTCCTGTCTGTTTACTGTACAGTTTACTGTCCTGTCTGTTTACTGTCCTGTCTGTTTACTGTCCTGTCTGTTTACTGTACAGTTTACTGTCCTGTCTGTTTACGGTCCTGTCTCTTTACTGTTCTGTCTGTTTACTAATGTTTTCGGAAAGCCACAGTGCATTTACTTTATGTGACTTTATGTGAGATCCACATTTGAGAGAAGGTCCATGGGTTTGTAGAAATGTGTGTGCGTTTGCTTAAATATTCCTCTGAATCAGTAGTTATGTATTTAATTATACAAATGTCTCTATACAAGCAGGTCCTGATGTGTAGATTGTTTATAAAACAAATTCATGCCATGCAAATTACTCTGACTCTGAGGCAGTACAATGAAACACAAAGGCAAAGTCAGATCTGTTTCTGTCCTTTCTTTCCCCGTGAGAAGACAGACACATCAAACAAAGAAGCTGCTGCTGTTCTCAGAACAGTGGACTGACCACCCCAGAGTCCAGAACCGCAACACTACTGAATGTGTTTGAGATTATTTGGATGGTGAGAAGCAGAAAACCAGCTAAGCCAGCTCCTAAGGCTGACCTTTGAAGGCGTGGCTGCAGGTTTCTTTGAGAAACAGAAAGAATGGAGGCTGTAAAGGGCATAATAAATGCAAAGGGCATACGGTGTTCAGTTGTTTAGCTGTTGAGGCTTCTATGTAATCTTGCTTGCAATATACACTACTGCTCAAAAGTTCAGGATCACTTCAGAATTTCATTTCATGCAATTTTCATGCAATTCACAAACAATATTGTCCATTTCCACTTCAGAATTAATGTAAGTGTATCAGATTATTTGTTTGTATTAAAGTCTATTTTTGTATAGAGGCTTATTTTGCATATAGTCCTATTATCAGTAATTCTCAGTCCTCTGTCTAAATCTCTTGGTACGGCCACCAATCCAAGTTAAGGATGTTATTGGGCTAATTGGTTGTTAGGACACTCTTGATCAATTGTGATGCACAGCTGAAAAACATTCTACTAATAAGTGAGTATAAAAGGGAACAACATTCTAGGTTAGTTTAGTATCTGAAGATCAGCAGTTGATGGCTTGCTGACCGACTCAAAATGACCAGAAAGAAACAACTATATATATATATATATATATATATATATATATATATATATATATATATATATATATATATATATATATATATATATATATATATATAGCCACATTATTATGAACCTACTTTTATTCCTACCTTGGGATGTTATGGTCTGCAGAATGTTATCGTGGCATTCTCTGGAGCCACTCATTCATGTGGAAGACACTCCCAACCAATTTTGGGTCTGAATCCATCCTTGCAGATCACATACACCATACATGCTGATGGTCTTCTCTGGGGTGGATGGGATCTTCCAGCAACACAATGAGACACATCACACGACTAGAAATGTCCCACATTGTTTGGAAGAGCTGAGCAAGACTTCCAAGTTCTACCCTGAACCCCTAATTCCCCAGACTTGAACCCAGTTGAGCATCTTTGGGGCCACCTAGATGGTGGTGTTGGCTCTATGGATCCTCCTCCACGCTCCCTCCAGCATCTGCATGACTCCAGATACCTGTGATCACCTACCAGGATCTCTTTGATACATATATATATACATATAGGTTAAGGTTAGGAGTGTTGTACAGAGCGCTGTCAATCAAACTGCTCATTAGCCACGCATACACACTTCTCAGGTCTGATCAGCAGTTTATAAATCATTTATCATTTTTTGTTTCCTATTTTTTCCATTTTTTAAACAACACTCAGGGTGGACATCGCACAAACACACATATTTTACTTCAGTGTCTGAAGCATTAAATTAAACAGCCGCTGAACATGAGAAATAGTTCTGCTCTTTGTATCTGGAGGCTGTTTGTGATTTTAGTGGCTGATCTTTAAAGGATCTGTCTTCACAGCTGGCGACGTGTCAGGGTTTTGACGTTGTCTTTGTTTCAAATTCAATATTTTGAGGAACTCTGGAGGCAAAAGAAGCAAAACAGTGAAGAAATATTTGTCGGGATCTTCAAGGACGTTCTTGTAATTTATAGAGCGCCTTGGTATGCGGTCCAGTGTGAATGTTCTTGTATTGTAGGAATGTGAAGGCTCTGAGATGTTGAAGAGCCCTAACTATGCCGTCGTCTTTCATCCAGAACATTTTATGCGACTGATTTAGTGGCCTTAATCGCCTTCATACCTTCATGTTTGGAATTTTGTCTTTTAGCTTTAATAGCAGACACTAATGAGAGGAGCGTCAAACTCCAGGCTGTAACTTATCATCTCTAATAAAATCAAAACCATTTGACAAACTTTTCCGTACAGCTGTTTGCTCAGAATAGTTAAACAAAGAAATAAGAATTACAGTACTAAGGCACCTAAGCTGAGAGTTTAAAAGTCTTTATCTGATCAATAAGTATATTTTCACCAGTAAGAACAGCAAATATGATTAGAACAGATGTAAATAATCATACATACAATACAAAGTAACATGAATATGTTATTGTGAGAGAAGTAGATCAGATCTTGAGCTCCAGCTTAAAGAACAAAGTTAGGTTCCAGATTTCTCCTGGACGTCCCAGACATTGTATGAATGTATTCAGTTCCTTCAGCAGCAAATCTTGATTTAGCTTAATGAAGTACTGAGCAGTCAAAGCAGGTATTAGATGAGAACTGTAAATAATACTGGGTTGTTTATAGAAGGAGAAGCTTGGAAAGGGTTAAATAAACACACTGATGTATGTAAAAGCTCTACTTACTCTATTAATACTGTTAGAATATTTATACCCAATGATTTGCTCTTAGAATGAAACAAGCTCCCTTTTCTGTTGAGCTTATTAATATTCTGATCGCTCTGCTCTGATTGGCTGCTTCACAGTGAGACGCTGTGATGATCACAGACGCAACATCTCAAAATAGACTAAACAAAATGAACCTCTGTGTAAATAAGCTCCGCCCTCATACTGTTTATTCAGCTATACTAGTTACTTGGAGCTGCTAGTATGTACTGTTACCTGTACCAGCTCCTCTCTTTCATCTCCACATCAAACACAAAGTAGATTAAAGGTGTCTCTGTGAAACTTTCAGTTTAAGATGATCTGCTTCAACCAGCACACAGTGATACACTCACACAGCATGGCTGCTACTTACAGTCACTGTTGGAGGTTGTGGTGCTAATAAAGGTGGAGCTGCTCGTCTCTTCAGTCTCTTCAGTGTTGAACGCTGAGCTGAAGCTGAAGCTGCTCCGAGTGTTGGAGAAACTGTCCAGAGTGAGACGTACAGACTGCAGAGTTGAAGTTGTTAGAGATGTGGGAGCTAAAGTTTTCTGTTCCACGTTAAATGGGGCTTCAGTCACATTCAGGCATCTATACAAGCTGCAGCATTTAAGGTGGAATGACAAGCGCTGACGTTCCCTTCACAGCCTGGAACGCTGGATTTCTCCACATGGTCACTGGTTTGGTTGCTGTTGTGGTTGTATGTGAATGTTGGGGGTGTGAATAATAATGAGTCTGTTGTGTAACAGTGTAGGATTCTGAGCTCGGCCTGTTTTATCGTCTCTCTCTTGTAAATACAGGGTTTGTATTTGCAGGAGGAACAACAGTGTTTGAGGTTCACGGTATATACAGTTCTATGGACTGAACTCTCATTATTATACTACAACAATGTAAATACAGTTACATCCTATGGCACCTTCAGTCTCCAGCTTTATGACTGAAAGCTGTAAACAGTGCTCGCTGTCAAAACAACATTCCTTCTTGTCGAAGCTCAGAGGCCTCACATGTTTAATCCGAGGCTAAACACACTTAACACCATGAATGGAAAGCCACACAGTACACGCTGTACTGTATACATACAGTGGCTGGATTCCTGAGCGCTGTGTTAAGCTGGGAGGAGAAACAGACAGCCCAGTCTTTTCCTCCTGGCCAGCGACTGCAAACGTGTGTATTCTGGTCACTGTAATCACGTCACACTCGTCATGTTAACTGTGTTATTTCTGCAGATCAGTGTAAGCGGCCCCTCGGCATCAAACGTACCCAAAAAAAGAAGCGGCACACCGGACGCTTCCTGTGGCGCTGTAATTGGTGGAGAAGTTCTCGACAGCGGTCTCCGAAACCCTGCCCGGCTGTGGATTGGCTCCCGAACTAATTGGGTCCGGGCGTCACCGAGCGAAGCCTGAGCCGCGAGTGAGACTGGAACAGACTCAATCATATTAACTCATCTGCCCATTAATTGAATAACACTCTGATTCAATTGATTAAAACTTCCTAGCGGCCACTGCAAATCCAATTCAATTACACAATCATCCAATCAGTCGATTAGGAGCAATAAACGGCATGACCTCCTCACAACAGCACATACACAGAGAGAGAGAGAGAGAGAGAGAGAGAGAGAGAGAGAGAGAGAGAGAGAGAGAGAGATTTAAGAGTTAGAGACAGAAAAACAGGCAGAGTTAGAGACAGAGAGGGAATGATAGAGAGAAAGACAGAGTGAAAGAGAAAGAGTTACAGAGAAAGAATGATAGAGAGAAAGACAGAGTGAGAGAGAGAGTTACAGAGAAAGAGAACATTAGAGAGAGAGTTAGGGACAGAGAGAGACTAAGAGAGAGAGAGCATTAGTGACAGAGAGAAAGAGCGCGAGAGAGTCAGAGACATAGGGAGAGAGAGAACAAGCTAGAGACAGAAAAAAAGTTAGTTAGAAACAGACAGTTAGAGAGAGAGTTACAGAGAAAGAATGATACAGAGAGAGAGACTAAGAGAGAGAGAGCATTAGTGACAGAGAGACAGATAGAGACAGAAAGAGCGAGAGTTAGAGAGAGAGAGAGAGAGAGAGAGAGACTAAGAGAGAGAGAGCGTTAGTGACAGAGGGAGAAAGACAGAGAGAGAGAGAGAGAGGCAGAGTTAGAGAGAGAGAGAGCGAGAGTTAGAGAGAGAAAGAGAGAGAGAGACAGACAGAGAGAGTTAGAAAGAGAGGCAGAGTTAGAAACAGAGTTAGAGAGAGAGAATGATATAGAGAGAAAGACAGAGAGAGAGTTAGAGACAGAAAAAAGTTTGAGTTAGAGACAGAGAGAGAGTGCTACAGAGAGAGTTACACAGAGAGAATTATACAGAGAGAGAGAGAGAGAGAGAGAGAGAGAGAGAGAGAGAAAGAGACCGATAAAGAAAGGAAGCAAGAGTAAACAGAGAGAGAAAAACTCAGATAAAGAAAGCAGGAGATAAACAGAGTTAGAGAGAAAGACAGATAAAGAAAGAGAGAGTAAACCGAGAGAGAGAGAGACAGCGAGCGAGCAAGAAATAGAGATAGAGAGACAGAGAGAAAGCATGAGAAAGAGACTTGGATAAAGAGAGACACAGAGAGAGATAGAGATACATAAGTATATATATGTAAAGTGAGAGATAGAGTCAAAGGGAGAGAGAGATTCATAGAGAGAAGACAGAGAGAAAGAGTGAGAGAGATACAGAGAGAGAAGACAGAGAGAAAGAGTGAGAGAGATACAGAGAGAGAAGACGGAGAGAAAGAGTGAGAGAGATACAGAGAGAGAAGACAGAGAGAAAGAGTGAGAGAGAGATACAGAGAGAGAAGACAGAGAGAAAGAGCGAGAGAGATACAGAGAGAGAAGACAGAGAGAAAGAGCGAGAGAGATACAGAGAGAGAAGACAGAGAGAAAGAGTGAGAGAGATACATAGAGAGAAGACAGAGAGAAAGAGTGAGAGAGAGATACAGAGAGAGAAGACAGAGAGAAAGAGAGAGAGAGATACAGAGAGAGAAGACAGAGAAAGAGAGAGAGATACAGAGAGAGAAGACAGAGAGAAAGAGAGAGAGAGATACAGAGAGAGAAGACAGAGAGAGAGAGATACAGAGAGAGAAGACAGAGAGAGAGAGATACAGAGAGAGAAGACAGAGAGAAAGAGAGAGAGAGAGATACAGAGAGAGAAGACAGAGAGAAAGAGAGAGAGATACATAGAGAGAAGACAGAGAGAAAGAGGGAGAGATACAGAGAGAGAAGACAAAGAGGGAAGACAGAGAGAAAGAGAGAGAGAGAGATACAGAGAGAGAAGACAGAGAGAAAGAGAGAGAGAGATACAGAGAGAAAGAGAGAGAGAGAGATACAGAGAGAGAAGACAGAGAAAGAGAGAGAGAGATACAGAGAGAGAAGACAGAGAAAGAGAGAGAGATACAGAAAGAGAAGACAGAGAGAAAGAGAGAGAGAGATACAGAGAGAGAAGACAGAGAGAAAGAGTGAGAGAGAGATACAGAGAGAGAAGACAGAGAGAAAGAGAGAGAGATACAGAGAGAGAAGACAGAGAGAAAGAGAGAGAGAGAGATACAGAGAGAGAAGACAGAGAAAGAGAGAGAGATACAGAGAGAGAAGACAGAGAGAAAGAGAGATACAGAGAGAGAAGACAGAGAGAAAGAGAGAGAGAGATACAGAGAGAGAAGACAGAGAGAAAGAGTAAGAGAGAGATACAGAGAGAAAGAGTGAGAGAGATACAGAGAGAGAAGACAGAGAGAAAGAGAGAGAGAGAGATACAGAGAGAGAAGACAGAGAGAAAGAGAGAGAGAGAGATACAGAGAGAGAAGACAGAGAGAAAGAGAGAGATACAGAGAGAGAAGACAGAGAGAAAGAGAGAGAGATACAGAGAGAGAAGACAGAGAGAAAGAGAGAGATACAGAGAGAAAGAGAGAGAGATACAGAGAGAGAAGACAGAGAAAGAGAGAGAGATACAGAAAGAGAAGACAGAGAGAAAGAGTGAGAGAGAGATACAGAGAGAGAAGACAGAGAGAAAGAGAGAGAGAGAGATACAGAGAGAGAAAGAGAGAGAGAGAGATACAGAGAGAGAAAGAGAGAGAGAGAGATACAGAGAGAGAGATTGCTTCATTGTTTTCTCAGCGGGAGGTTTGCTAGACTCTCAGTTTGTGAACGTCTCTGATCAGCCTTTGTTTGTTCCTACTGAGGTTCATCTGGATCCAGCGGTGATCGAAGGACACCACACACAGCAGGGTGGCCTGAACTGACCCTCACAACCTCTCCAAACCCGCCGTGTCTCACAGTCTTACAGCGACACGGCGGGAATGCCCGCGCAGCTAAACCACATAACCATCAAAATACGCATTGACGCATTTGTTGTATTTGTGATCCAGTATTAGCAGCAAGTGCTTAAACCAGCTGGTGATATACTGTACACACAGCACTGCAGATGTTAACGTGTTGCTTCTCATTAAAGGAGCAATATGTAAGATTACACAATCAATGTGTGAGATTTTTAGTTTATAATTTTCCAAAATTAAATAAAATTATTAACAAAATGTGAGGAAATAACCTTTTTGACTGTGTGTCAAAGACATCTATGTATTGTGTTCAAAGATATCTACTGAAGCTAAGGAGCTAGCCCCAGCTATGCTATTTGAGAACAGATAGCTCATGAAAGGAGGAATAAACACAATAATGGCTGAAGCTCTTTACAAGCGAACTAAAGAAATAAATGGATGAAGTTTGATGCGACAGTACTTCTAGACTGGTAAGGAGTGAAGAGGGAGGAGGAGATAAGTTATGGATATGGATATGCCAGATTACATCATTTTGCATATTGCTCCTTTAAACTCACCAGCAAAGCCTAAATTAGTGAAGAAATATGCTAATCTCTGAGTCTTCAGCCTGGAAGAAACCCAGTAGGACATTCCTGCAACAGACTGAGAGGCAAAAGAAGTCTAGCCATTCACTTGCAACAGCAAAGACAGATAGAAAGAGAGACAGGGAGAGAAAGATGGAGAGAGAGAGAGAGAGTTAGTAAGAGAGAGTTGAGAGATAGAAAGAGTTATAGATACACAGAGAGAGAGAGAGAGAGAGAGAGAGAGAGAGAGAGAGAGAGAGAGAGAGAGAGAGAGAAAGAGAGTGGGAGCTAAATAGACAGTTGGACACCCCTACCCCAGACAGAGGGAGAAGAAGTCTAGCCATTCACTTGCAACAGCAAAGACAGATAGAAAGAGAGACAGGGAGAGAAAGATGGAGAGAGAGAGAGTTAGTAAGAGAGAGTTGAGAGATAGAAAGAGTTATAGATACACACAGAGAGAGAGAGAGAGAGAGAGAGAAAGAGAGTGGGAGCTAAATAGACAGTTGGACACCCCTACCCTAGACAGAGGGAGAAGAAGTCTAGCCATTCATTTGCAACAGCAAAGACAGATGGAAAGAGAGACAGGGAGAGAAAGATGGAGAGAGAGAGTTAGAAAGAGAGAGTTGAGATAGAAAGAGTTATAGATACAGAGAGAGAGAGAGAGAGAGAGAGAGAAAGAGAGTGGGAGATAAATAGACAGTTGGACACCCCTACACCAGACAGAGAGGGAGAAGAAGTCTAGCCATTCATTTGCAACAGCAAAGACAGATAGAAAGAGAGACAGGGAGAGAAAGATGGGGAGAGAGAGTTAGAAAGAGAGAGTTGAGAGATAGAAAGAGTTATAGATACAGAGAGAGAGAGAGAGAGAGAGAGAGAGAGAGTTGGAGCTATATAGACAGTTGGACACCCCTACACCAGACAGAGAGGGAGAAGAAGTCTAGCCATTCACTTGCAACAGCAGAGACAAATAGAGAGAAAGACAGAGAGAGATGGAGAGAAAGATAGAGAGATTTAGAGAAACAGAAAACAAAGTGACAGAGATATAGAGAGATAGAGATAGAAAGAAAGAGAGAAAGAGCTAGAGATATATAGGCAGTTGGACACCCCTACAACAGATCGAGCGGCAGAAGAAGTCTAGCCATTCACTTGCAACAGCAAAAACAGATGGAAAGAGAGAGACAGGGAGAGAAAGATGGAGAGAGAGAGAGAGAGAGAGATAGACAGTTGGACACCCCCACACCAGACAGAGAAGGAGAAGAAGTCTAGCCATTCACTTGCAACAGCAAAAACAGATGAAGAGAGAGAGACAAGAAGAGAAAGATGGAGAGAGAGAGAGAGATAGACAGTTGGACACCCCCACACCAGACAGAGAAGGAGAAGAGGTCTAGCCATTCACTTGCAACAGCAGAGGCAAATAGAGAGAAAGATAGAGAGAAATGTTTAGAGAAACAAAAACAAAGTGATAGAAGAGAGTGGGAGAGAGATAAAGAGAGTGAGAGATATAGAGAGATATATAGACAGTTGGACACTCCTACACCAGACAGAGAGGGAGTATAAGTCTAGCCATTCACTTGCAACAGCCCAAGCAGGCAGGTCAGTTCATAGAGTTTGCTAGCGAGCTATTCTGGAGTCCAGGCTGGGTGGCTGAGTTTGTGTGTGTGGATTTAAATGAAAACATGTTTGCAATGGGTTTGTTTACCACAAATCAGGAGTAACACCGAGCAGCCGTGGGTCTCGCCTCATTGACCCTTCTCCGTAATCTATCAGCGACCACAGATCCCTGCCGCAGACTGGCTTTCCGAACACGGCCGAGGAACCAAGGAATGAAGGAGCTCTTTTGTTGAGGTCTGGAACGCCGCGAGCTCTTCTCTCCTCCTGGCTGGTTTTCCCGAGCTGAAAGGAGCTCCACAGATCACACCCTCATGTGGCAGAGAGGCGCTGGGCCCTGCCATGTGATAGTTCGCTCCTTCCAGGGCCGCTGACGCAGATATGACGACACGGCCGGCTGAATGGAGGCCTTTGAGAGCGTTTAGAGCCAAGACGGGTTCATGTGGGCCGTAAATCAAATCAATCGTTCCTGGGGTTTCTTTTTAAGATCAACACCGCAGCTTGTGCCACGTTTTCTCCCTCGCTTCATTGTCTCCCAGGCAGGAGGACCATGCAGGAGATCCACTACAGATTCAGCTCCCGTATTTATTCATTTATTCATGTTTGAAATTGTTCTGACGTCCACACGGAAGACGTGTGGCTTTGTTGAGCCCAGTCTCAGCTCATGGTTTTGGTCCTAGAACGAAACGGGCAATGCTGGAGAAATGCTGGAGAATATGAGCTTCAGCCTCGTTTAAAGGTGAACATCAGCCCCCCTAACAGTTCGGTTACTTGTAATGGAAATGAAAAGTGCCAACATTGCCTTCATCAACCTGGAAGGCTAGATTTCTTCACACGGTCCATCATTTTCACTCTCAATGTTGTTGTTGTTGTATGTATTTAGATTCAACCTGTTTTCTGATCCCTCTGTTGTAAATACAGGGTTTGTATTTGAAGAACAGTGTTCACGGTATATACAGTTTTATGTACTGAACTCTTCTTATTACACTATATAACAGTGTAAATACAGTTGTATGTATTTACCTTCAAGCAGCCTTAAATATTTAGTGCACGTAATGATGAATATGAAGAAATCATCACTGGTGTTGGAACACAGTCTTGTAATTTCAGTATGACGTTCTTAACTTGTTATGTAAGTGAGTGGAGCCAGGCTTGTTTACGAGGTTTCATTTGGTCCATATATCATGGAATTTACGCTCAAAAGTTTGGGATCACAGTGAAATGTTCTTGTTCTCAATGGAGTATCTTCCTTCTTTAACACAACAATGGACTGACGGGTCTCTAAAGAAAGTTGTTTCTTTCTGGCCATTTTGAGTCGGTCAGCAAGCCATCAACTGCTGATCTTCAGATACTAAACTAACCTAGAATGTTGTTCTCCCTTTTATTCTCACTTATTAGTAGAATGTTTTTCAGCTGTGCATCACAATTGAGCAAGAGTGTCCTAACGAGTCAAGTTTATTTGTATAGCGCTTTTTACAACAATCTTGTCACAAAGCAGCTTTACAGGAATTTTAAAGCATGAAAAACATGAAATCACACACTTTATCCACTGTGAGCAAGCCAGAGGCAACAGTGGCAAGAACACCTCCCTCAACTGGAGGAAGAAACCTTGGGAGGAACCAGACTCACAAGGGGAGACCCATCCTCCTCTGGTCCAACAGTACTTGAAGTTTATAAACTAAAGCTGAGTTTGAAGGTAAAAGCTTTAGAAGCTGTACAGGTGCTACATCAGGTGGGTGATACTGTGATGCAGTCAAGGTGGAGCAAATGGCACAAATGGAGAGGGGCGTTGGTTGGAGCCGGGTGACGGGGGGCCCTGGTGGTCTGTCTTTTACAGTATTCGGCGGGACAGGTGGGTGGTTATTACCTCAGAGAGAGAGAGGGAGAGAGAGAGAGAGAGAGAGAGAGAGAGAGAGAGAGAGAGAGAGAGAGAGAGAGAGAGAGAGAGAGAGAGAGAGAGAGAGAGAGAGAGAGAGAGAGAAAAACGAAAAAGCAAAGTTAGTTCTGGTTTGGGTTAGTACAGAGGAGTCGAGGTGTAGCAGAGAGAGGAGAGCTGTTTGATGCGAGGTGATGAGGAGGCCCTGGCAGTCGGACCTCCAACAGCATTCAACAGGACAGGTGGGTGGTTATTACCTCAGAGAGAGAGAAAAACAGACTTAGTTCTGGTTTGGGTTAGTACAGAGACTGAGTTAGTTCTGGTTTAGGTTAGTATAACAACCAACCTAACAACCAATTAGTCCAATAACATCCTTAACTTGGATTGGTGGCCGTACCAGGAGATTTAGACAGAGGACTGAGAATTACTGATAATAGGACTATATGTAAAATAAGCCTCTATACAAAAATAGGCTTTAATACAAACATGTTTATTCTTTCAAATAAAAATTAATTACATTACATTAATTGTGAAATGGACAATATAGTTTGTGAATTGCATGGAAATTGCATGAAATTAAATTCTAAGTCTAAACTTGTGTAGTGTGTATATATATATATATAAATATACATGGGGGACACTTGTTTCCAAGGCGGGGTACTGGGGGGTTAAGGAGGAAGAAGGGGTGTAAGGGGGAGAGAGATTGGGCAGGCCAAAGACAGCTTAGGGCTATGGCAATGTTATTTTTCTTTGTTTTGGCGTGAGCTATGGTCATACAATAGTTAAATAAAATCCCATCTCTTATTCCCAGTCTCGTTTCTTCATGTGAAAATGCCACAATATGCCACAATATTTATATATATATATATATATATATATATATATTTATATATATATATATATATATATATATATATATAGAGAGAGAGAGAGAGAGAGAGTAATTTATGTATTAATATTTATTTATACTGATCCGTGTGCGTGAGCGTGTGTTGGCCTTACGATGGACTGACAACCTGTCCGATGATGCTGGGATTGGCTCTAGCCCTCTAAACACACTGTCCACTGTATCAGCTCCTCAGACCATTTAGACACATACAGACTGTGTCACTGCAGTGCTGAGAATGATCCACCTCCATAATAGTATCTGCTCTGTGGTGGTCCTGTGGGGGTCCTGATCATTAAAGAACAGGGTAATAAAGTATACAGAGAATCAGATGAACTACAGTCTGTAAGTGTAGCTCCTGTATGGTCAGTGGAGCTGATATACTGAACAGTGTGTGTAGATAGAAGGAGCTGGTTTTAAAGTTATGGCAGATTCTACTACAAACTGTATAGTTATTATTCTCTGAGTTGTGCTGAGGACTCTACTGCTGTGCGTAAGTGTTCTTCTTCTTTTGCTGGGAAGGAGCCGGGAGAGCGGCGATGCTGGAAGAAGTTAAAAGAACTTTATTAAGCCGGCTTTCAAAACGAGGTTTCCACGCTGGAACCCTTGAACATAATTCAGTTCCTGTTCTTCATTATGCTCAGTGAAAAATACTGCTGTTTTTTTGTCCCGTGTTCATTTTCTGGTCCCTGTTCCGTTCCTAATCCCTGCTTCCAAAACAAGCAGACAATCTCTTGGCGATGGCTGCCATTGTGCCGGTTACAACAGAGCAATAACGAGTTTCACGGAGATAAAAAAGCACTAAAGAAATGGTGCTGAATGAGAGGAGGATAAAAGTCTTCTGTATAATCATCTCGCTCCGAGCCGGCTGGGCCGAGGATTTGCCCCCTCAGGTGGAAGTGTGGGTGTCAGAGTGGGTGTTAAAGACACAGTTCTGAAGTGATTAGCTGCATTTGTGTATCAGCGAAATGAACTCGGCTTAAAATAACCTCAAATCAGTGGGGCTTAAGTTGCTCATGGATGTTAACGCACTGGCCAATTTATTAGAAACGCCCCTTTTGCAGCTCCATCTAGCTAATGTTAAGTCAGAGCTAATGTTAAGTTAGAGACTGTAGCCCATCATCAACCAATGTAGCCATCAGTTTATGTTTGTGTGAACGTCCACACACACACACACACATACACACACACACACACACAGCCATATTGGATCAAGAGCTAGTTTTTCCAGTGGGAAGGTGGTCTTGTAGCAGATCAAAGAAGACCAGAAATGGATTGATGCAATCAGATTTGCAATCTCACTTGTGGTTCAAACCTGATCAACACAAAGCTGCAACAACCACCACATTCAACAGCCTGTTCGGTGTGCTGTCTCTGGTGCTGAACACAGATCTGAAGGTGGTCAGTTCAGCACCAGGGACAGCCCACTGAACATGTTCTGGTCATCTTTGATCTGCTGCATGATCACCTTCCCATTGGAAAAACTAACCCTTGATCCAATATGGCGGCAATAAGCCTAAACCAGGGGTGTTTAATTAGAGTCAGTAAGGTCCAGTTAGAGGAGATCTCCTCAGGCTGGTCTGGACCATCATCATCTCTAACGTGTGTTCTGATTCAGTGGTGTATCCTGTTTACTGAAGTAGTCTAGTATCAGCATCTTATACCATCAGCTATTGAAACACCAACACATCACAGTATATTTTTCAGTTCAGTTCAGTATATTTCAGTAGATTTACTGTTTAAATACTGAACTGAATGAATTATTTATAAACTTCTAATAAATGTTTTTTACTCACTTCAAGTAAAAATATGGGCTACATTAAAAAAACAGAATGCTTTTGAAAAAAAGTGCATCTTAAAGTGTTTATTTATAGAGAAAGTAAATAAAATGTGTGTCTTCTTGTTAACTCAGCTCCGCCGCTTAAAATAAACACTGTCAAAATGTAATCATTTTCAATAGATTATCGGTCTGGGTCCACATTGGACAACATCTGGGTCCGCCTTTTTTTTTGAGTGACCGCCTATTAGTGACCCCTTCAACCAGTACTGGCTGGGGTATTCAGATACGTCATTTTTCCATCAGCAACAATATATATATATATATATATATATATATATATATATATATATATATATATATATATATATATATATATATATATATATATATATCCTGGTGGTCCTGATCATTAAAGAACAGGGTAATAAAGTATACAGAGAATCAGATGAACTACAGTCTGTAAGTATAGCTCCTGTATGGTCAGTGGAGCTGATACAGTGGACATTAATGTGGTTTTAATGTTATGGCTGATACACATCCTAACACAACCTTCATCTACCTGTGCACAGGTAAACTCTGGATAAGAGTGTCTGCTAAATGTAATTAATGTAAAAAACACCTCCAAATATGATTGTGATCCGTTAAGCAAAAAATTGCTGTACAGACTATGAAAAATTAGGATTTGCCAAAAACACAGATGTGGGCTGGCAGTGTGAACAAGGCCATTTTCAGTCTCATGTTGGATATAACTGCTGCTTAAACAGCTCCTGCTTCAAAAATGAAAACCTAATGAGCTTCCTAAGTAGACTGTGGCTCTGTATCAGCTGTGTAAGTAGCAGCGTTCTCTCCTCATCTCTCCTCATAACTCTGAGATTACTGAGACTCTAGAGACGGCTTGTTCCCGCCCACTGCAGCACGAGCAGTGTTTACTGACCTCAGCTGCAGCGCCTCCTCAGCGTTTCAGCTCCATGGGTTCTCCTGTTGTGGGTTTATTGCTGATGGTTTTTGCTCTGGAGAAGTGAACCAGACGAGCTGCAGTCAGACGCCCACGTTTAAGACGACCAGCTCTGCTTCCTGAGAACTCACATTCGGAAATGACGTCACCGCTCAGAGCTCCACTTGCGTCCGGCATATTGGAAAAAGTTAAGCTTGCGTTGCATCATGGGGTTGTCGCAGTGGCTGAAGAACCGTTCCATGCTTCCTTACAATTGGGCCACAGGAAGGAACCTCAGTAAACAGTATATTTAGGGTATATAAGATTTAGGACAGTCTACGTGTTGGGGGCTGCACAGTATGATGTTAAATGCTATTTATGTAGAGAACCACTAGGTTTTGAGACCCTCTGTCTAACGTTCTGGTTTGGTTACAGATCAGACAGCCAGATAAGGCAAATACTTGTTGACGGCGAGTGTAGAACACGTGTGGTGGTCACATAATAAACTGAAGATATTAAATAAACCCTGTGGTGACCTGAGAGGAGCTCAGATAAGAGCCATCCAATCCAGTCCTTCAAGACCCTCCAAGCAAATCCACATTTATATTCCGTTCTGGTCTTTTTAAACGCACCTGAGGTTGGTCAGTCGGCTGAGAAGGTGGGGTGAGCGGCTGGAACCTTTTAGGTTTGTTTTAAATGAAAGAAGTTTATAATTTCCGGTGTTTATATTCTATTCTTTTCACCTATAATCCTGTTATTACTGCTGATCATTGCTTACAAAGAGATGCTGGACTGAGTTTATATTAAACCATCATTCAGCTCAGAGCTGTTTCATCCTATCAGCAGTTGGTAAGGCAGCCACAAGGGGGCGCTAGGAGTATGTAGTAGTAGGTGACTGCATTTTACATTTAATCCTGTCCATAAGTCCATAAGTGCTACAGTTAACCTGTACACAGGTAGGTGAAGGTAGTGTTACAGTTTACCTGTACACAGGTAGGTGAAGGTAGTGTTACAGTTTATCTGTACACAGGTAGGTGAAGGTAGTGTTACAGTTTACCTGTACACAGGTAGGTGAAGGTAGTGTTACAGTTTACCTGTACACAGGTAGGTGAAGGTAGTGTTACAGTTTATCTGTACACAGGTAGGTGAAGGTAGTGTTACAGTTTACCTGTACACAGGTAGGTGAAGGTAGTGTTACAGTTTATCTGTACACAGGTAGGTGAAGGTAGTGTTACAGTTTACCTGTACACAGGTAGGTGAAGGTAGTGTTACAGTTTATCTGTACACAGGTGGGTGAAGGTAGTGTTATAGTTTACCTGTATACAGGTAGGTGAAGGTTTACGTGTATACAGGTAGGTGAAGGTTTACGTGTATACAGGTAGGTGAAGGTTTATGTGTATACAGGTAGGTGAAGTTTTATATGTATACAGGTAGGTGAAGGTTTACGTGTATACAGGTAGGTGAAGGTTTATATGTATACAGGTAGGTGAAGGTTTACGTGTATACAGGTAGGTGAAGGTTTATATGTATACAGGTAGGTGAAGGTTTACGTGTATACAGGTAGGTGAAGGTTTACGTGTATACAGGTAGGTGAAGTTTTATATGTATACAGGTAGGTGAAGGTTTACGTGTATACAGGTAGGTGAAGGTTTACGTGTATACAGGTAGGTGAAGGTTTACATGTATACAGGTAGGTGAAGGTTTACGTGTATACAGGTAGGTGAAGTTTTATATGTATACAGGTAGGTGAAGGTTTATATGTATACAGGTAGGTGAAGGTTTATATGTATACAGGTAGGTGAAGGTTTACGTGTATACAGGTAGGTGAAGGTTTACGTGTATACAGGTAGGTGAAGGTTTACGTGTATACAGGTAGGTGAAGGTTTACGTGTATACAGGTAGGTGAAGGTTTACTTGTATACAGGTAGGTGAAGGTTTACGTGTATACAGGTAGGTGAAGGTTTACTTGTATACAGGTAGGTGAAGGTTTACGTGTATACAGGTAGGTGAAGGTTTACGTGTATACAGGTAGGTGAAGTTTTACGTGTATACAGGTAGGTGAAGTTTTACGTGTATACAGGTAGGTGAAGTTTTACGTGTATACAGGTAGGTGAAGTTTTACGTGTATACAGGTAGGTGAAGTTTTACGTGTATACAGGTAGGTGAAGGTTTACGTGTATACAGGTAGGTGAAGGTTTATATGTATACAGGTAGGTGAAGGTTTACGTGTATACAGGTAGGTGAAGGTTTACGTGTATACAGG
>CM038702.1:62420497-62572997 GCA_021613375.1 Megaleporinus macrocephalus | reverse complement strand
AGCGTGTACAGAAGGGGGCTCAGCACACAGCCTTGAGGGACCCCTGTGCTCACTGTTCTTGTGCTGGATGTGCAGCTGCCGACTCTGACTGACTGGGGTCTGTCTGTTAGAAAGTTCAGCACCCAGTTGCAGAGGGCTGGTGTCAGTCCGAGGGTGAGGAGCTTTTCTGAGAGTCTGTGTGGGATGACCGTGTTGAATGCTGAACTGGAACAGGTACAAATTAACCAATCACCAACTCCAGATTTATTTATATGTGCTTTTACAGAACATGTGGTCACAAAGCAGCTTTACAGATAGTTTGGGTCCAAGCCCCCCAATGAGTGGACCAATGGAACTTCCATTGACAGCTTGGATGCACAATCTACAATGAATATGATGAGCAGTTTAAAAACAGCTGACCAGGCCTATCTGAGAACTGTGTGGGCGTGGCTAATGAGCAGCTTGATTGGCATCTCTCTGCTTGGTTTTTGGAAACGTTACCCAAGATTACAACCACCCAGTTGGTCAGTAGTTGAAAAGACCTCACTCTGACTGGTCACCCGGCCGAAACCTCACATTCACTTAAGCCTGGATTTTATTTTCAGTGGCGTGAACGACGGAAAACAACAGAAAAGACATAAACAAGTGTAATAAAGTGGAGATGCCGCACTACATCAGCGGTGCGTGTAAACAGCCGAGCGTGAGAACACAAATCTGTCATTTGCTCTTTTTTTCCCGTCCTAGCCGACTCTGGAAAGGTCATTACTCATCCAGGAGTTCATTTTGATCTCCAGCTCCAGTTTGCCTGTGTTATTGATATATCCAGACTGGGTGTGCTCACATCAGTCAATCTGCATGTGATTTAGCTGCAAAACAAATGAATACAAATAAACAAGCGGCTGGAGAAGCTCGAGCCACGCTTGATGGGCTCAGGTCATGTGGATGTGCTGCCATCTGGTGAGAGCTTGAGCTACTGCAGCCTACAAGTCTGGGACAGAATTCCAAACAGCTGAGGATTCTCACCAAATCAATCAATGCGAGTGTATCCACACGTCATTTCTTGACAGCCTCGTAGGAAAACAACACACAGCCTCTATTTTAGGAGCCTCATATCAAAACACGGGTGGTCCACAAAGAACATCCCAATTGGGTCACTGTGTCCTGCCAGAGGGGCCTCACTGCACCCTGTACTGAAGGCACCGAACACCATTCTTTCCAAAATATGTTCCATCAAGTGGTGTTTTGATGACGGTGGAGACCCTCGTCTGTCCCAAATCTCCCTGAAGGTCATAGTTTTTGATGGCCGTCATTTCCAGACCCATCAAACCATTCAGTGACCTCTGGATGGAGGGCTGGAAGAGTCCACGCCCAACCCATCAGGATGGAAATGTTTCCTCCTAGGATAAAGGTTATCAGTCAAAGTCATTTCCAGGGGTCCAGCAAGTCAGGCTACTGGTATTGAGGACAGCTGAACAGGTCATCGGGGTCTCTCTTCCCTCCATCACGGATATTTACACCATGTGCTGCATCCAAAGATTTGCCAGCGTCGTCGTAGACGACCTCACACACCTGCCAGACTGTGTAACAATTTCTTTCCACAAGCCATCAGATTCCTCAACCCACAGAGACTGAACTGATAGATACCTGCATACACATACACACACCTGTTTGTCTTACTATAGTTGTGAGGTCATCCATAGGTTTCTACTGAACTTTGTATTACTGTAGCTAAACAATACAATACCTACAGCTAGGGCTGGACGATATGGGAAAAAAAATCTTATCATGATAATTGTTTCATATCAGTCGATATCGATATATATCACGATATAAATCAAATCACTATTGCCTTTTTACTTTAAGTGAGAAGTAAAGATATCAAAATTTCAAAATTTTCTTAAATTGTTTTGTATCTTTTGATTCATTTTCTATTAGAAAATAGACAAATGTGCTATAAAACATTACAGAACTGTATTTCAAATATATTAAACACACACATGTATATGTATATATATACACCGCTCAGAAGTTTAGGATCACTTTAGAATTTCATTTCATGCAATTCACAAACAATACTGTCCATTTCATAATTAATGTAAGTGTATCAGATGATTTTTAAAGAATAAAAATGTTTGTATTAAAGTCTATTTTTGTTTAGAGGCTTATTTTGCATATAGTCCTATTATCAGTAATTCTCTGTCCTCTGTCTAAATCTCCTGGTACGGCCACCAATCCAAGTTAAGGATGTTATTGGACTAACTGGTTGTTAGGACACTCTTGCTCAATTGTGATGCACAGCTGAAAAACATTCTACTAATAAGTGAGTATAAAAGAGAACAACATTCTAGGTTAGTTTAGTATCTGAAGATCAGCAGTTGATGGCTTGCTGACCGACTCACAATGACCAGAAAGAAACAACTTTCTTTAGAGACCCGTCAGTCCATTGTTGTGTTAAGGAAGAAGATACTCCATTGAAACCAAGAACATTTCACTGTGATCCCAAACTTTTGAGCGTTAGTGTTTATATATATATATATATATATATATATATATATATATATATATATATATATATATATATATATATATATATAGCAAAACGTGCGTTGATGCATCACAAAGAATGGCCACGCCTACTGAAAGCATAGATTTATCCAGAGCGCAAGCTGCAGTTACAAATAATCACTGATCATTATGGGAGTATTTCACACGCACACCACAGTGTGGTGCTCTGTCAGCTCTGCACAGTGGAGATGATCACAACAGTACAGCTGCTATACACGAGACCTTGAAGCTCAAACATCCCGTAGAGCTTCAACAACACAGCAGCAGGACAGCACCTGTTTACCTGTTTATCTTATCTTATAGATTATTTTAAGATTATTAACACGTGTAACATGTTTCTTTCAGTAGTAGTTAAACGTTTTCTATCATTTTCTCTTATTTTATTCTCTCTGCTTGACTGTGACGCCTGCAGTAACCAGATTACTAGTACGTGGATTAAGCTGCTGGTACGTCTACGCTCTGTGCTTTGTGCTTCAACCAAACATGAAATAGCTGGAACTCTAGTTCAGCCACCTGATTGATATGAGGGCGGCGCTATTGCTATTCTCATTCTCATTGGCTATTCGTGTTGTCTCTCAAAATATGGACGAAACTTAATTCTATCGACTTTCTATCGACTACGTCTTATAGTTCTATCGAGGAAACGTTATTTCGTAATAATTATCGTTATCGTTTTATCACCCAGCCCTACCTACACCTAAACCCAACACTAACACTAACCTCAGTCTCCAAAAGTCTGTGTATCTTCTGCTCTATTAGATTTTCCAACAAATGTTGTTAGTGGAGAAACTTGTGCTCAAGTGAAGACCAACTAAATGTCCGGTACCAAAATTATTCGTATCGTGATGTACTTGTGAGGACGTGTGGTGCTTACAAATATACACCCCCCTCCATCCCACATGCAATATAATCACTGCAGATTACTGAGATACTAGATACGCCATCTTCCGCTGTATCCCACTAATCAAGGTCAATCCCAGCGTCATGGGGCGAAGGCAGGGTACACCATTGACAGGTCGCCAGTCCATCGCATGGCCAACACATTCTCACACCTATGGGCAATTCAGAGTGGCCAATGAGATACTAGATATAATCTATATATCTGATTATTTGCATTTCTGCACATGTCCTGAACAGCATCTGCTGCTATCGCCCTGTATCAACCAAACACTGTATTCAGTTACTGCTGTTTTGGTTGCCCACCTCAGTGACTGCTATGGTCATATGTGCCAGGCTATCTACAGAGAGGGGTCCCATGTTACCTGGCCACTACACTGCTGGCTAACTGCTACCTCACTTGACATAGTGGCTCCGATGCTAGAGCTTCAGTAGAATGTTCTATAGAATGCAACAGTTCTTACTCTGGAAATGCTCCTTCTGTGGTCTTCCACATCTTTTTCTTGACAGCCTCATGTAATAACATACTGCCTTATATGTTAGGAGCCTCACATTAAAACACTGGAAAGAAAACCCCAACATACAGGGTCTTGCTAAGGTGTTGGGTCACTGTGTGCTGCCAGAGGAGCCTCACTGCACACTGTATTAGGTTCTGCAAGTCTCTGGAAAAGTACTGGAGGGACTGAACACCATTGTTTCCAAATGATGTTCCCTCAAGTGGTGTTTCGATGATGGTGAAGAGCATCGTCCATCCCAAATCTACCCTTATTAGGTTCAGATCTGAAGGTCAGAAGGTCTGAAGGTCATAGTTTGTGATAAGCAATTTTTGGAAATTCTTCTGGAAATGCTCCCTCCTGGCTCTTCCTCATATTCAGCCTGAGAAATAATATACAGTCCACTAAACTCTTGAGATCTTTAGAGAGTTTTCAGCTTTGCAAATATGCTGGCACACATTGTAAAGGTCTTTAGAGGCATTTCAGACATAGATACAGCTGCAAGGCTGTGAAGGACCAACTGGGTGAACGGGTTTTCTGCAGCACCACCCTGTGGAGGACCAGGGCTGCATCTCCAGTTGGTTAAGAATATTAAAAACAGGAGCTGGCTGTGTTCTCTGTGTGGAGCAGGCTAAATTATGACCTTTCCCTGAATCTGCAATTGATCATCTGGTTTCTAGCGGACGACATAACATAATTATTTTCAGGAAACCCCAGAATTTTGATAATGAGACATGCAGGGGGTCCAAGAGGTAATTAGAGTTCAGAATTCAGGCCTGTAGGCCGTCAGTTGCTCTTAGATTACAGTCTAATGTACAAGCACCATATTCAATGAACATGCACTTTTGATCAGTACAGTGGTGTAGTGGTTAGTACAGTGGTGTATTGGTTAGTACGGTGGTGTAGTAGTTAGTATGGTGGTGTATTGGTTAGTATGGTGCTGTAGTGGTTAGTATGGTGGTGTAGTGGTTAGTAAGGTGGTGTAGTGGTTAGTAAGGTGGTGTAGTGGTTAGTAAGGTGGTGTAGTGGTTAGTACAGTGGTGTATTGGTTAGTACGGTGGTGTAGTAGTTAGTATGGTGGTGTATTGGTTAGTATGGTGCTGTAGTGGTTAGTATGGTGGTGTAGTGGTTAGTATGGTGGTGTAGTGGTTAGTAAGGTGGTGTAGTGGTTAGTACGGTGGTGTAGTGGTTAGTACGGTGGTGTAGTAGTTAGTATGGTGGTGTATTGGTTAGTATGGTGCTGTAGTGGTTAGTATGGTGGTGTAGTGGTTAGTAAGGTGGTGTAGTGGTTAGTATGGTGATGTAGTGGTCAGTATGGTGGTGTAGTGGTCAGTATGGTGGTGTAGTGGTTAGTATGGTGGTGTAGTGGTTAGTACGGTGGTGTAGTGGTTAGTATGGTGGTGTAGTGGTTAGTACGGTGGTGTAGTGGTTAGTATGGTGGTGTAGTGGTTAGTATGGTGGTGTAGTGGTTAGTACGGTGGTGTAGTGGTTAGTACGGTGGTGTAGTGGTTAGTACGGTGGTGTAGTGGTCAGTACGGTGGTGTAGTGGTTAGTATGGTGGTGTAGTGGTTAGTATGGTGGTGTAGTGGTTAGTATGGTGGTGTAGTGGTTAGTACGGTGGTGTAGTGGTTAGTACGGTGGTGTAGTGGTTAGTACGGTGGTGTAGTGGTTAGTACGGTGGTGTAGTGGTTAGTATGGTGGTGTAGTGGTTAGTATGGTGGTGTAGTGGTTAGTACGGTGGTGTAGTGGTTAGTACGGTGGTGTAGTGGTCAGTATGGTGGTGTAGTGGTTAGTATGGTGGTGTAGTGGTTAGTACGGTGGTGTAGTGGTTAGTACGGTGGTGTAGTGGTCAGTACGGTGGTGTAGTGGTTAGTATGGTGGTGTAGTGGTTAGTACGGTGGTGTAGTGGTCAGTACGGTGGTGTAGTGGTTAGTATGGTGGTGTAGTGGTTAGTACGGTGGTGTAGTGGTCAGTACGGTGGTGTAGTGGTCAGTATGGTGGTGTAGTGGTTAGTATGGTGGTGTAGTGGTTAGTACGATAGTGTAGTGGTCAGTATGGTGGTGTAGTGGTTAGTACGGTGGTGTAGTGGTTAGTACGGTGGTGTAGTGGTTAGTACGGTGGTGTAGTGGTTAGTATGGTGGTGTAGTGGTCAGTATGGTGGTGTAGTGGTCAGTATGGTGGTGTAGTGGTTAGTATGGTGGTGTAGTGGTCAGTACGGTGGTGTAGTGGTCAGTATGGTGGTGTAGTGGTTAGTATGGTGGTGTAGTGGTTAGTACGATGGTGTAGTGGTTAGTAAGGTGGTGTAGAGGTTAGTACGGTGGTGTAGTGGTCAGTACGGTGGTGTAGTGGTTAGTATGGTGGTGTAGTGGTCAGTACGGTGGTGTAGTGGTCAGTACGGTGGTGTAGTGGTCAGTATGGTGGTGTAGTGGTTAGTATGGTGGTGTAGTGGTCAGTACGATGGTGTAGTGGTTAGTATGGTGGTGTAGTGGTTAGTATGGTGGTGTAGTGGTTAGTATGATGGTGTAGTGGTTAGTATGGCGGTGTAGTGGTTAGTATGGTGGTGTAGTGGTCAGTACGGTGGTGTAGTGGTCAGTATGGTGGTGTAGTGGTTAGTATGGTGGTGTAGTGGTCAGTACGATGGTGTAGTGGTTAGTACGGTGGTGTAGTGGTTAGTACGGTGGTGTAGTGGTCAGTACGATGGTGTAGTGGTTAGTACGGTGGTGTAGTGGTTAGTACGGTGGTGTAGTGGTCAGTACGGTGGTGTAGTGGTCAGTATGGTGGTGTAGTGGTCAGTACGATGGTGTAGTGGTTAGTATGGTGGTGTAGTGGTTAGTATGGTGGTGCAGTGGTTAGTACGGTGGTGTAATGATTAGTACGGTGGTGTAGTGGTCAGTACGGTGGTGTAGTGGTCAGTAATGTGGTGTAGTAGTTAGTACGGTGGTGTGGTGGTTAGTACGGTGGGGTAGTGGTTAGTAAGGTGGTGTAGTGGTTAGTATGGTGGTGTAGTGGTTAGTAAGGTGGTGTAGTGGTTAGTACGGTGGTGCAGTGGTCAGTACGGTGGTGTAGTGGTCAGTACGGTGGTGTAGTGGTTAGTACGGTGGTGTAGTGGTTTGTACGGTGGTGTAGTGGTTAGTACGGTGGTGTAGAGGTTAGTACGGTGGTGTAGTGGTCAGTACGGTGGTGTAGTGGTTAGTATGGTGGTGTAGTGGTTAGTATGGTGGTGTAGTGATTAGTATAGTGGTGTAGTGGCTAGTATGGTGGTGTAGTGGTTAGTATGGTGGTGTAGTGGTTAGTAAGGTGGTGTAGTGGTTAGTATGGTGGTGTAGTGGTTAGTATGGTGGTGTAGTGGTTAGTACGGTGGTGGAGTGGTTAGTACGGTGGTGGAGTGGTTAGTACGGTGGTGTAGTTGTTAGTACGGTGGTGTAGTGGTTAGTATGGTGGTGTAGTGGTTAGTACGGTGGTGTAGTGGTTAGTATGGTGGTGTAGTTGTTAGTATGGTGGTGTAGTGGTTAGTATGGTGGTGTAGTGGTTAGTATGGTGGTGTAGTGGTTAGTACGGTGGTGTAGTGGTTAGTATGGTGGTGTAGTGGTTAGTAAGGTGGTGTAGTGGTTAGTAAGGTGGTGTAGTGGTTAGTATGGTGGTGTAGTGGTTAGTACGGTGGTGTAGTGGTTAGTACGGTGGTGTAGTGGTTAGTACGGTGGTGTAGTGGTTAGTACGTGGTGTAGAGCACAATAGACCCCTGTGGTGTGACCTAAGCTTTTATCCTTAATGTATTTACTCACATTACTTTTACTTTTATACTTTTATTAATTTTGAAAGCAGTACTTTTATACTTTTACTGGAGTAAAAAGCTTGAGTTGATACTTCAACTTCTACAGAAGTATGTTTAAACCCTAGTATCTATACTTCTACCTGAGTAATGAATGTGAATACTTTTAACACCTTTGCCCACAGACCAACTGTTCACTCTACAATACTCACTCCTACCGACCACACGAGGGGGAAGCAGCTCGTTCACCAGTTTTCCTGTTCCACTTTAACTACTGCAGCAGGAGCCAGAACGTACCTGCAGCTCCATTTAGGGTGGAAACAGGAGAACTGGTGAATGAAAAGCTGAGCTGATGGTGCTGGTGGTCAGCAGGAGTGAGTATTGTAGTGTGTAAGGGTGATTTGGGGGTGAACACTGGTGATAGATTTAAAAGCGTACGTTACGATAAGTAAACAGAGTAACGTTCATGACGAGAGGCGGCGGAGTTGAGTGTTGGTTGCTGGTTAATCCACAGGGCAGTCAAAGAAAACCAAACCACAGACGTTGTGGAGCTCCTCGGTATGGATGTCCACCAACCGCCAACACACAAGTTGGAGCTCAACACTTTAGTATGTGGTGGTTTGTTTTCTTGGTGGTTCTTGTATCTGCTGCTCGATAGCAGCTCATCTTCCAGTTCAGTTCAAATCTTTCATCACATCTGCATCACCTCTAACATCTACTGTGATCTTCTGTTCATCACTTTCTCTCCTACTATCAACTAAACTAGTGCAGCACAGACTCCTCACCTTCATCTTCTCCACTCTGTTCTTCACGCACTGCCTGGATCTGGATTATAAAGCTTGTCTGTATGACGTATGTGAAAACAATCTATTGTGCCTGAAGGCATCTACAGTAACGTTTCTCTTCATCTCTCACACGTATGAAAATAGTGGCCATCAGAACATATATGGTATATACCATGGTTTATATATACACCACTTTAAATCCATGCAGACTGGACGTAAATTAGTATAAGTATCAGAAGAAACCAAAGAGTTTTGACTTTCAATGTAAGTCAATGTAAATGTTTTATTCAAAGTGATGTTGGAGCATTTCTATTGGTCCGTTCACCATGAAAAGGATATAAGGAGCAGCTGTTGTGTTCAAACAATGTAGAAAAATGAAAATTAACTTTAGGCAGTGATGTACCAACATCTCCAGTCACTTTCTTATAACTGCAACTTTCAGCTTTTTTGAGGAGGAGATTTCTGGCAGTATCCAAGTTTCTTCAGACTGTTTGACCCTGAAACACAACATCCTCCAGCTGACAGTTCGGCAGCGGCAGCCAAGAACAAGCTGATTCCGTCGCATCCCCCAACCTGTGAGAAGGTCCTTCTCTCCTTTCCAGCTATTTCCAGAGCTGTGAGCAGATTCCTCACTGCCTGAGTCGGAATGTACTGCAGCCACACTGAGAACAACTGAGAACAGCCACACCTGCCACCAGCTGTTCCTGCACTGTTGGACCAGGTCCTGGTACTTGGTGATGCCCCCTTGGTGATGTGGAAGACACTCTCAACTGATTTAGGTCTGAATCCATCCCTGCAGGTCACATACACCATACATGCTGATCATCTTCTCTGGGGTGGATGGGATCTTCCAGCAAGACGATGCAACACGTCACATAACTAGAAATGTCCCACATTGGTTGAAGAGCTGAGCAAGAATTCCAAGTACTTCTCTGGACCCCTAATTCTCTAGACTTGAACCCAATTGAGCATTTTAGGGACCACCTGGATGGTGGTGTTGGCTCTATGGATCCTCCTCCACGCTCCCTCCAGCAGCTGTGGGATGCACTGCAGTCAGAATGGCTCCAGATACCTGTGACCACCTACCAGGAACTTAGTGAGTCTCCCAGTCCGTCTAGCTCCTGTACATGCTGCACACGGCAGTTACTAATGTGACTTGACTGTGTGTATAAATGACCATACCTAGTAAGCTATGTTGAAAGGTTTTCTCTCTCCTGTATGTAACTGACAGGGTTGTTTAAATGAACAATGTAAGATTTTTTGCATGAAAGATTCCAAAATTACCTAAAATTATCAACAAAGTGTGAACAATGATTATGTGTCTTCTGAAGGTAGCAGGCTAAACAGACTCCCGCCTAATCTGTCTTATAATATGACTTTGTACCTGTAGAGGTGGTAGTGAGTCACTGTAGTACCACTTAGTAGCTGAAGAGATGATAGTGAGTCACTGTAGGACCACTTTGTACCTGTAGATGTGATAGTGAGTCACTGTAGGACCACTTTGTACCTGAAGAGGTGATAGTGAGTCACTGTAGTACCACTTTCTACCTGTAGAGGTGATAGTGAGTCACTGTAGTACCACTTTGTACCTGTAGAGGTGATAGTGAGTCACTGTAGGACCACTTTGTACCTGTAGATGTGATAATGAGTCACTGTAGTACCACTTTGTACCTGTAGAGGTGATAGTGAGTCACTGTAATACCACTTTGTACCTGTAGATGTGATAGTGAGTCACTGTAGGACCACTTTGTACCTGAAGAGGTGATAGTGAGTCACTGTAATACCACTTTGTACCAGACGAGATTATAGTGAGTCACTGTAATACCACTTTGTACCTTAAGAGGTGAGAGTGAGTCACTGTAGTACCACTTTGTACCAGAAGAGGTGATAGTGAGTCACTGTAGTACCACTTTCTACCTGTAGAGGTGATAGTGAGTCACTGTAGTACCACTTTCTACCTGTAGAGGTGATAGTGAGTCACTGTAGTACCACTTTCTACCTGTAGAGGTGATAGTGAGTCATTGTAATACCACTTAGTACCTGAAGAGGTGATAGTGAGTCACTGTAGTATCACTTTGTACTTGAAGAGGTGATAGTGAGTCACTGTAGTACCACTTTGTACCTAGAGGTGATAGTGAGTCACTGTAATACCACTTTGTACCTAAAGAGGTGATAGTGAGTCACTGTAATACCACTTTGTACCTTAAGAGGTGAGAGTGAGTCACTGTAGTACCACTTTGTACCAGAAGAGGTGATAGTGAGTCACTGTAGTACCACTTTCTACCTGTAGAGGTGATAGTGAGTCATTGTAATACCACTTAGTACCTGAAGAGGTGATAGTGAGTCACTGTAATACCACTTTGTACCTAAAGAGGTGATAGTGAGTCACTGTAATACCACTTAGTACCTGAAGAGGTGATCGTGAGTCACTGTAGCTCGGAGTTGTATCAGTCCAACATGTGAGGATGAGGAAGTAGTGCTGCTGCCTCGTATCAATCATGTTCTAACAGGTTACGTCCTAGTATTGTAAATAAGAATACATTATTAATGGCTTGCTTGGATAAATTAAAGGCTAAATAAAAATAAAAATCCCCAAAAATTATAAATAAATCAGAAAAAGAAAAAAGTACTGCAGCAGTGAAACAAAAACATACGTCATAAATCTTTTTTTTATTTGATATGAAAAAGAAGCATATTCTATAACATATTATACAGTGTAACAGACCATGTCCCACAATCAAGTCATGTTGAGAATGTCAATAAACATATGCTTTTAAAAAAAAAAAATCATAATATAATAATAATAATAATAATGAAAAAAAATTGCGAAGACCTCTTCAGAAAGCAGAGGCATCGACAGGATCAATTCAACAACAATTTCAATCCATACTCTTATTTATTAATCGAGAGAAAGCAAGAGAGAGAGAGAGAGAGAGAGAGAGAGAGAAAGCAAGAGAGAGAGAGAGAGAGAGAGAGAGAGAGAGAGAGAGAGAAAGAAAGAGAGAGAGAGAGAGAGAGAGAGAGAGAGAAAGAGAGAGAGAGAGAGAGAGAGAGAGAGAAAGAAAGAGAGAGAGAGAGAGAGAGAGAGAGAGAGAGAGAGAGAGAGAGAGAGAGAGAGAGAGAAAGAGAGAGAGAGAGAGAGAGAGAGCACATGTTCTCTCACTAATTTCCAAAAGGCATGACTACATTGGATTAGTACAATCACAGACAGGGAGGTAAACGCTACACGGGCTCCAGCGAAGCTCATCCAACTAACCGATGAGGCGTAACGTGGCGCTGCGGCGCGTCCCCCTCGTTACTTATATCCTGGGCTACGATACCGCATACGCAGGGCTGCTGGATTGGAGCATTGTTCTCAGTTTGATTGGACATCTGAAGATCAAAAGGTCACCAAAATCTGGGTCTCTTAACACATGCTATCGATGCATCTCCAACATCGTGACTTTACAGGAGAGACCAAAAACTGTCCTCACTTTCAATACAAGTCTATGGAACCGGAATTCTTCCCAAGTGCGTTTGGAGCATTTCTATTGGTCCGTAGAACTTTCACAGGATATAAAGAGCAGCTGTCGCGTTCACATGATATAGAAAAATGAAAGTCGAAAAAAAAAAAAGATCGTTTTTGTTCGGACAGCGACGACATGCTGCTTACAAGCTGATGCTAACACTGCTGGGACTTCTGGTGTCTTTCTTTTTGGGAGGGCTTACATGGTATAAGCCATCACGATGAACTATGAAAGCAATGAAGCAGATGATTCACGGTTCCTAAGGGCAACCGAAGCATCTGATTGGCGTTTTAAGCAGAATGCGTTGTCGCTGAGAGACGCGGGGAATGTAACACTCGGAAATGACGCGAGATTGCTACGCGATGAGGTAGAATCCAGAACTTTCTATCAGGACACTTCAGAGCTCAGCAAAGAGAGCAGTTCGCTTAAAACCCACTAAAATCGCTAACGACCAATTAGCGCAATGGCCAATTAGTCCCATTTGCATAATGCTAATAGGCGGCAATTAGGCCTAATTGCTCATTAGCATCATTAGCAATATGTTTGAACTGTCCATGTAATAACTAACACAGGAGGAGTTTGGGGGACGGGGTTGGGGAGATGGGGGGGGGGGCTGAGATGTAAACAAACATTTTTTTTAAAAGGCTTGTAATCATCATTCAAACTGCTGGAAAGTGACAAGTGTTGCGGCAGGATGACGTTCAGGAGGACCGATTTCAGCATCACCTCCCGAACGCAAACATAACATCTATCAGGTACATACAATCACATACACAAACATGTGCTGGCCTCCGAGATGAAGACCTTTTAGTGTGTAGGTCAGTTTAAACTCTCACTCAGAGGTACCAGAGAGGCTCTTCCTTAGAAAACCACTGCTGGCTCCTAGAAAGACCCTCTCAATTGCTCGAAAAACCCTTTCTGGCACCTTCTAGAAAAGCCTTTTCACACCAATTACATGTTTAATAGGGGGAAAACAACATGTTGACAATAAAAATATAGGCATTTCAAACTGATTTTAAAGAGTTTTCACTCGTCCTGCTGAATAAACAGACACAAAAAGAAAGAAAATGAAATTTTAAACTGACCAACTGTGTTTTTACTGTTCCTGCTGAAGGTTAAGACACATTGAAAATACAACAAAATGCATTTTAAACTGATTTTCTACCTTTTTTTTTTTTTTACTGTTCCTGCTGAAAAATTACACACAAATGTGCAATTAAACTGATTTTAAAATGTTTTTTACTGTTTCTGCTGAAAAATTATGCATCAAAAATGAAAAAGTGCATTTAAACTGATTTAAAAGTTTTTTTTACTGTTCTTACTGCAATTAAAAGAAACATTGAGAATGAAAATGTGTATTTTAAACTGATTTTGAACCTGTTTTTACTGTTTCTTCTTTTAAAAAATGACATTAAAAATGAAAATGTGCATTTAAACTGATTTTAAACAGTTTTTTTTACTGTTCTTACTGCAATTAAAAGAAACATTGAGAATGAAAATGTGTATTTTAAACTGATTTTGCACCTGTTTTTACTGTTTCTTCTTTAAAAAATGACATTAAAAATGAAAATGTGCATTTAAACTGATTTTAAACAGTTTTTTTTTACTGTTCTTACTGCAATTAAAAGAAACATTGAGAATGAAAATGTGTATTTTGAACTGATTTTAAACCTCTTTTTACTGTTTCTTCTTAAAAAATGACACTAAAAATGAAAATGCGCATTTAAACTGATTTTAAAGTTTTTTTAGTCTTCCTACTGAAATTAAAAAAAACATTGGGAATGAAAATGTGCATTTTAAACTGATTTTAAATCTTTTTTTTACTGTTTTTAGCTAAAAAAAACGATGCATTAAAATGAAAATGTGCATTTTAAACTGATTTTAAACCTCTTTTTAATGTTTTTGCTAAAGAATTAATTATGTATTATGCATTAAACATTGTTTTTAATCGTTTAATCGAAAAAAAAGCACAATAATAAATAAAATGGCCATTTTAAACTGACGGACTGTGTTTTTACTCGTCCTGCTGACAAAAAACCCCAATGAAACCATAAGGATTTAAATGTATGAAGTTATTTTAATGAGAACTCACTCAATGGTGGCCATTAGAGACCACTAGTTCCTGTAGGACACATTTAGATCCAATTAGAAGATCATCAAATGCGTCTGGAATCGGTCCCTGAACACCTGTTACACCATTAGAGTCCTTTACTACGACCTATACTCTGACATTAACCCACCAGGACTAACACTCAACACTGCTATTACTGACTACTGGACACCAGCGACCAGCAGGAGCTTTTAATGGCTTCTACGAGCCATTAAATGAGTTGACCAATCAGAACAGTCCCAACTAATCGTGCATCAGAGCAGCTCTTTTTAGCAGAACACCAAATCTTAAACTACAACAAACGTGTAAATGTGGAGGTCAAAGGGTCATTCTGGCCTAAAAGTAGCCTTTAATAAGTTATTTCTCATGTTTTGGACTCATCAGCCTCATTAGTTTGATTGAGTCCACGACTTTGCATCCTTATAGTGTTTCTGTCTAGCAGTGCTCTCACACTACACTATGCTAATATCTTATACAGCCGCTGGAATGTCTCTCCACTGTGATGAAGAGGAGCACAGATGAAGAAGCTAATAAACAGATATTTAACTGAGACTGATGTTGCCCCACAATAGGAGTCCAGTAGGCATGTTTATAACTGACGGAGCTGCTGGAACTGGTTGCTCTGGCCAGCGAGGCCAAGAAAATGAATTTGAAAGTTATAATATGAAATAGAATATATGGTGCATCTCAGCTGAAGGTCTGAGGAATGATGGTGAGCAGCCCAACATAATGACTGTTAGTTAGTAGGACTGTGTGTTGGCAAAAACTTGCCGATACGATACGCATCATGATACATGTGCTACGATATAATATATTGCGATACTGTGAGCTGGGTCCAAAGAGAACCATGCATCTCCAAAATGGCAAATGTACAGGAGAAGCCAACAACCTACTTTACTTTCAATGTAAGTCCAGAATTTTTTCCAAGCTATTTTGGAGAATTTCTGTTGGTCCCATCAAGACCAAATTTGTACACATTGGGTGCGTCCGCAATCGCCTACTTGCCTACTACTCAGTAGTGAAATCAGTAGGCGAGCGCAGCTAGTATGTCCAAATACTCAGTAGGCATTGAGTGGTAGGTGAACGTTACCCAGATGACCTACAGAATCGGGAGACATTTTTAAGTATGTGACTGCAGCACACTCTAATAATTGGAGCTAATTCAAAGCAGTGTAAAGTGGTACGCTGGCTGTGTGTATGAAGCTACTGCTGCTGAGGTAAAATGATGAAGTTCTCCTGATTTATCTTCTCTGAGCTACAGCTCGACACCGTCCGAGAACAGATTCAGACACAAATGCAGCTCAGTGTCTCAAACAGGATCTAAATCTATCAGTAAACGGGGCCTTTAATGAATAGTAGGACGTGTACAGTGGTGGTCTTGTACAGGATGCTGGTAAGATGGTGGATGTAGTGCGTCTGAGGTTGCGTAGATACTAAAACACTCACTACTGAAACTGCCTACTAGTCTACCGCTCGAGCAGTACGTACTGACTCCTATCTAGTACCTACTGACCTAGTAGGCGATTTCAGACGCAGCCATCCACGTTTTAAAATAAAAACTTTCTAAAATGTAAAGCACTAAAGAAATTATTTAAACTAATACTCTTATTATAATTAATTATTATACTATTACTATACTATTATATAATAATTAGCCCCGCCTCCTCAGAGAGCAGCAGTTATATTAAGGTGGTCTTTTGCCAGCGTCCCCGCTTCGTGGTGACCGGAAGGTTGTTGGTTTGAATCGACAGGACATGACTAACCCCTGACTGCTCCCCGGGCTCTGTGCTAGGGCTGCCCACCGCTCTGGGCAAGTGTGCTCACTGCCCCCTAGTGTATGTGTTCACTAGTGTGTGTATGTGTTTCCAATCTAGTCCCTACTGACAGTAAGCGATTTTTTTAGAAAAAAAAATGGAGACATGTTTTTCTTTGGACAGTGACGATATGCATAGTTTGCAAGGGCTAACATTAGAGGCGCTTGTTTACGTTGGACTGGAAAAGTCTAACAAGTCTACAACACTGCTCTCTAGTGGTCGGTGGTTTAAACACCACACATAATGCACCACTGTTCGCCACCAATCTTTACACTGAACTGATATCAACCTAAAGCCTGATATTGCAACACTCAACTGTACTGATATGTTCTTATATCCTTATTTGTTTGTATATTTAGATGTATACTAGTTTGGCGATGGCTGGGAAGCATTGCAAACGATTGCTTAATGAATGGCTTGACTCTTCACTGTTTTACTGTAGGTGACAACGTTAAAACAAAAACAAACAGAACAAACCAAACCAAACCAAACAAACATAACAACCCATTTAACCTGGAGAGAAAACAGAAAGGAAAGAAAACATCAGCAGGTATGAAAAGTAGAAAGAAAGAAGGGACAATGTAATAGTAATAAGCTGTGTTTACATATACTTATGTTTTTTTTAGCCATATTGGTGTGAATAGGCTTTAAGAGTGTGGGCAAAGAATAAAAAAAATCCACAGAAGGCTCAATGGTGAATCAGCCAAACACTTTTTAAGCCAAAGAACACGATGGACTTCAACAGAAACCGAAGTTAAAGGCATTCACAGGGAATGTCGAACGTCTCTGAGGTTTCTGAAATCTTTGTTCTGTCACTCCTACTGAAGACATTAAAGCTGGTCTCTCATTCACGTGAACTCACTTGCAGGTGAACTGTGCACGCCTTGGATGGCGAGTCACCTCGGACTCGGGCTTGAGTCGGGCTGTACATTCATGATACGCACTCTTCCCGCGAGGGAATGATAGAACGGCAGAAAGAATGAAAAGAGAAAAAAAAGAAAAACAAGGCCACTGAGTCATGAGATGGAGAGAAGAAAGAAAACACAGCAAAGCAGTCAGCTGGACCCCGTTAAAGAGATATAGAGGAATAAACACCGTCTCTGAACAGACGCCGCGGTGCGAGAGTTTCTGACATGAAACAAGCTTCCAGAGCACAAACATCTTTAAACCGCATGTACAGGAGCAGAGCAGGTTAACTCGATCAGCCTCAGCACTGCCAGCCCTCGACAAACTCTGCAGTAGTTTCGTGACACGTACTGTGAATCCGCTCAGAGCTGCTGCAGCGCTGCGCAAAAAGAAATCATCTGTGTGGAAAAAAAAAATAAATAAATAATAAAATAAAATAAAAATAAAAAAATAAAAAAAGCCTGTGTGTTCATTTAGCCTGCAAAACAGGAGCTTCACTACCCAGAGTTACTGTCTTTGGGCATTTTTCCACTGCACACTCAAACACAAGTACTGAACACTGAACACAGTCACCATTATTGACTACTGGGCACCATCAGCGACCTGCAGCAGCTTTTAATGGTTTCTTTGACATGGTTTTCATCAGCTGGGCTTAATTGTCAGCACTAAAAGTCAGTAAACACTGTCATTACTGACTACTGGACACCATTAGGGACCAGTAAGAACTTTTAATGGCTTTTATGATTTTCTTAATTTTCTTAAGCATTTAAAATCACTAAACACCGCTACTACTGACTACTGGACACCATCAGAGACCTGCAGCAGCTTTTAATGGTTTCTTTGACATGGTTTTCATCAGCAGGGCTTAATTTTCAACACTAAAAGTCAGTAAACACTGTCATTACTGACTACTGGACACCATTAGGGACCAGTAGGAACTTTTAATGGCTTCTATGATTTTGTTTTCCATCTGCAGGTCTTAATTTTCAGCACTACAAGTCCAGCTGGCCAATCAGAACTAAACGTGCATCAGAGCAGCTCTTTTTAGCAGAGCAACAAATCCAGCTCATCAAGCCTCATTAGTTTGACTGAATCCATGACTTTGCATTCCTATAGTGTTTCTGTCTATCAGTGCTCTCACACTACAATATCTCATACAGCCGCTGGGAATGTCTCCCAGTCTCACTGTGATGAAGACAACCACAGATCAAGAAGTTAATAAACATATATTTACTGCTGCGCCACAATAGAAGTCCAGTAGGAATGTCTATGTCTAAGGAATGATGTGAGTAGCCCAACATAATGACTGTTAGTAAGACTGTGTGTTGAGTTTTAGTTTAGTGTGTTGAGTTTTCCAACTTATAATGAACTAAAAGTGACTGAAAGGGGACCATTAAGTATTGATAACATAAGAATGACATTAGAGTTAGTTTCCTACTGAGTTTCCCCAAACAATATCCTTTACATCCACATACCAGTGTAGATTATATTCAGACTGGCCATGCTTTATTGTTTAGCTATGTCATCTTCAACTGCAGGAGTACCAAATTAGATCAATCTCACATGGTACAAAAACCAGTGCAAATAATCTACTCGGTGCTGCCCTCTGCTGTTAGTGTTCTTTAATCGCGAACTAATCCCGCAGTCATGTCCAATAAACTCTTTCTTTTATGACTATGTTAATATACTCTGTCTTCTGAAACATAAACAACATGATAATCCTACTCAGGCGGCAGTGAGCGCCTATACAAGCACCTAATAATCCCATAACAGCTGAAAATCAGGGTTTGTCAGTAATCCAATCACATTTTTAAGGACATGGATGATTATATAATGGAGAAACTGGCAGATTTCTGCTTATCAACCGGCCAATAAACTCACATGAGGCAGCTTGACATAAACCCAAATGTCCTGAACATATGAACATATATCAACATCATCTAGAAGGTGAATAATATTTAAATCCTTCATTTCAGCAAGTATATGGTTTCAGTGTCGTTCCAATAGTGTTTTGCTGCCGTCTCGCGGTTGCCGCTTGCATAAGTTTCAGCACCAAGTTCTGCTTCTATATGGTGGAAAATAACTGAAAGAAATCAGAGTAAGTGGTACATGTGCACTGAGAAACCTGATTACTGAAACATCTCTCATTATTAGATTTCATAATCAGATTTTTAGGCCTTAATCAGATCTGAGAAGTCAAAATATGCTGTTTACATGACCAGCTGAATAATCAGGTGACTGCAGAAATGCATATAAATGCATTTAGTGATTAGTATCACAAACCTGGAATCCCTAGCACTGAATTAATAAAGAATAGAAATGCTACAGTTCCAGGTGCTGTTGCCTAATGTTTCAGTAGCATGTGCAGTGTAAAGACACCCATAGCTTCCTGCCGCTTTTAGGACAACGAGATTTTTTTTATCACTGCAGCAAATCAAAACTGTTCTGTCCGAGATCGACGCCACCCCCTAGTTTTAACATGTCAGACACAGAAGAAGCTTTACATGCATGCGGTTCACCGCATTCACAGAGACTGGCAGCATGCAGCCATGTTAACAAAACTCTCTACATCATCCACCTCCACGACTTCAATCTCTGATCAGCATTACATCCACCATGCCTCTATAGCCGTGCTCACCAGCCCTGGTCCTGGAGATACATCTTCCGGCAGAGTCTAGTTCCAACCACAGGCTGCCCCACCTGCTCCAGCTAATCCAATTCTCCAGAGGTTGCTGATTGGATGGATTAGATTTTGGATGCAGGTTGGGACCCAACTGCTTCAGGATATTCAGGAAGAGGGCTGGTGACGACTGCTCTTTAGCAAAAGCCTGTTAAATAATTCTGAGAATATATATATATATATATATATATATATATATATATATATATACACACACATACAAAGATTCTTTATGTCCTACTTGCAGGTTGCGAATGATAAGCTGATGGTTTTCTTTTCTAAGCACGTGTTGAAAAGCTTTTGGGCCAAATAAACAGCTGCTGGGTGTCCCCAAACTTTTGATGGGCAGCGAACACCCCCCAGGCACATTGATGAGTGTGCATGTGCAAGGGGTCTCACTGGTCCTACAGCTCCATGCTGCTCCCACTGACTCTGCTGCGTGCAGGATGGCTGCGTGATGGCTGTAAAGTGTCTGATTTCCCTGCAGGACGGCGTGGACGAGCAGCTCTCGTCTGATTTACACACTCCAACAACAAACTCAAACTTTCAAACCCCGGTTCATACTCATCAGACGAGACCATCATGTTTGACCATCGTTCACTTTCCTAGCAGCAGGCGTATGTGCTTCCTCGGTGATCTGGTTTCGTAACGATTCAGTTCCGACTGATCTGGTTTCGTCGGATGAGTGTGAACCGGGCTTAAGGACCAAGCTTTGGAAAGCAGTGAGCAGAGCGCGAGGTGTGCATGCGATCATGATCATGAAGTGTTCAACTCCCCATTGGGGTCTCTCTGGGCTAGTGTGGCGGTCTAGAAATCTTACAGGAGTTAAAAGCAGCATGGTTCATATTCGTTTAATTGTTTGTCTGATGAACTCATATAGCATATCACTACTGTTTTCCTAACCGGCCCACAAAGAAAAGCTATCACGATACAAAAAGACCCTCAGACGGCAGACGGCAAAATCTCTCCTCGCTGCAGAGAGTCTGACTGCAAAGAAAACATACATAGATATTAAAAAAATAAACAAACAAACAAACAAGTCGGGAGAAACAACGCAGGGCTGTACAAACACACACAGACTTGCCCCCCCACCCCCGTCACCCCAAGCGTAGTGGTAGAACTCTCCAAAAAAATAAATGCATCGTGTCAGTTTTCAAGTACAAAGTCTCCGGCCGGACGGCTCCCGCTCAGGGTCGACGGTCAAAAGGTCCACCTGTCAATCAACTTGACTGACAGCTGGAAGGACAGGTAAATGCTGGAAAAGGGAAATACCCCCCCCCTGCCACCTCCCGATGACGTGCATTGCAGTAAGGCTTGATATAGCTCTGAGCTTTAGGAGTCTTGGCGTGAGCTCCGACAGTCTTCTGCAGGTGCATAGGACCAGGACGGCTTTTCCACAGGACGTTTGAGGGAGGAGAGGTGGTCTTTTCCGATCTTCCCAGTTTCGTAGTGTGCAGAGTGGTTAATGTAGATGATATAGAGGCTCCACCTCTCCGCTGCCTTTCCTTTCCATAGGGGAGCTCTTTGTAGGAGCTTGCATATTTAAAAAAAAAAAACAAAAAAACAACAACGGGAAACTACATACTAGAGAGAGAGAGAGAGAGAGAGAGAGAGAGAGAGAGAGAGAGAGAGAGAGAGAGAGAGAGAGAGAGAGAGAGAGAGAGAGAGAGAGAGAGAGAGAGAGAGAGTCACTATTTGTGTAACACCAGCTTACATAAAGCTCCAGGGAACAGCTGGAAGAGGGGTCTCCGCTCTGTGGGCGTGTAAACAGTGCTCTTTCGCAACCGACACGACACGAGGGGTCACGAAGGTCGCCCCCAGAGGTCGACGTCACCTCTCCAGGTCCTCCGCGGGTCACCAGTTGGCTTTGACTGCTTTGATGTCGCTCACGAGGTTCTGGGCCAGACAGATGCCGAAGATCTGCACACAGAACGAAAGCAGACACTCAGTAAACGTGTTGGAACATTGCTGTGAGGATTTGATTGAGCATTAGTGAGGTCAGGTACTGATGTTGAACATTGCTGTGAAGATTTGATTGAGTGTTAGTGAGGTCAGGTACTGATAAACACTGCTGTGAGGATTTAATTGAGTAGTAGTGAGGTCAGGTACTGATAAACACTGCTGTGAGGATTTGATTGAGCATTAGTGAGGTCAGGTACTGATGTTGAACATTGCTGTGAAGATTTGATTGAGTGTTAGTGAGGTCAGGTACTGATAAACACTGCTGTGAGGATTTGATTGAGTAGTAGTGAGGTCAGGTACTGATAAACATTGCTGTGAGGATTTGATTGAGTATTAGTGAGGTCAGGTACTGATGTTGAACATTGCTTTAAGGATTTGATTGAGTATTAGTGAGGTAAGGTACTGGTGTTGAACATTGCTTTAAGGATTTGATTGAGTAGTAGTGAGGTAAGGTACTGATGTTGAACATTGCTGTGAGGATTTGATTGAGTATTAGTAAGTTCAGGTACTGATGTTGAACATTGCTGTGAGGATTTGATTGAGTATTAGTAAGTTCAGGTACTGATGTTGAACATTGCTGTGAGGATTTGATTGAGTAGTAGTGAGGTAAGGTACTGATGTTGGAACATTGCTGTGAGGATTTGATTAAGTATTATTGAGGTCAGGTACTGATGTTGAACATTGCTTTAAGGATTTGATTGAGTATTAGTGAGGTCAGGTACTGATGTTGAACATTGCTGTGAGGATTTGATTGAGTATTAGTGAGGTCAGGTACTGATGTTGAACATTGCTGTGAGGATCTGGTTGAGTATTAGTGAGGTCAGGTACTGATGTTGAACATTGCTGTGAGGATTTGATTGAGTATTAGTGAGGTCAGGTACTGATGTTGAACATTGCTGTGAGGATCTGGTTGAGTATTAGTGAGGTCAGGTACTGATGTTGAACATTGCTTTAAGGATCTGATGGGAGTATTAGTGAGGTCAGGTATTGAACATTGCTGTGAGGATTTGATTGAGTGTTAGTGAGGTCAGGTATTGATGAACATTGCTTTGAGGATCTGATCGAGTGTTAGTGAAGTTAGATACTGATATTGGAACATTGCTGTGAAGATTTGATTGATTAATAGTGAGGTGATGTACTCATGCTGAACACTGTGTTTGATTGAGTATTAGTAAGTTCAGGCACTGATGTTGAACATTGCTGTGAGGATTTGATTGAGTAGTAGTGAGGTAAGGTACTGATGTTGAACATTGCTGTGAGGATTTGATTGAGTATTAGTAAGTTCAGGTACTGATGTTGAACATTGCTGTGAGGATTTGATTGAGTATTAGTAAGTTCAGGTACTGATGTTGAACATTGCTGTGAGGATGTGATTGAGTATTAGTGAGGTAAGGTACTGATGTTGAACATTGCTGTGAGGATGTGATTGAGTATTAGTGAGGTCAGGTACTGATAAACACTGCTGTGAGGATTTGATTGAGTAGTAGTGAGGTCAGGTACTGATAAACATTGCTGTGAGGATTTGATTGAGTATTAGTGAGGTCAGGTACTGATGTTGAACACTGCTTTAAGGATTTGATTGAGTATTAGTGAGGTAAGGTACTGGTGTTGAACATTGCTTTAAGGATTTGATTGAGTATTAGTGAGGTCAGGTACTGATGTTGAACATTGCTTTAAGGATTTGATTGAGTATTAGTGAGGTAAGGTACTGATGTTGAACATTGCTTTAAGGATTTGATTGAGTATTAGTGAGGTAAGGTACTGATGTTGAACATTGCTGTGAGGATTTGATTGAGTATTAGTAAGTTCAGGTACTGATGTTGAACATTGCTGTGAGGATGTGATTGAGTATTAGTGAGGTCAGATACTGATGTTGAACATCGCTGTGAGGATGTGATTGAGTATTAGTGAGGTAAGGTACTGATGTTGAACATTACTGTGAGGATGTGATTGAGTATTAGTGAGGTCAGGTACTGATGTTGGAACATTGCTGTGAGGATTTGATTAAGTATTATTGAGGTCAGGTACTGATGTTGAACATTGCTTTAAGGATTTGATTGAGTATTAGTGAGGTCAGGTACTGATGTTGAACATTGCTGTGAGGATTTGATTGAGTATTAGTGAGGTCAGGTACTGATGTTGAACATTGCTGTGAGGATCTGGTTGAGTATTAGTGAGGTCAGGTACTGATGTTGGAACACTGCTGTGAGGATTTGATTGAGTATTAGTGAGGTCAGGTACTGATGTTGAACATTGCTTTAAGGATCTGATGGGAGTATTAGTGAGGTCAGGTATTGAACATTGCTGTGAGGATTTGATTGAGTGTTAGTGAGGTCAGGTATTGATGAACATTGCTTTGAGGATCTGATCGAGTGTTAGTGAAGTTAGATACTGATATTGGAACATTGCTGTGAAGATTTGATTGATTAATAGTGAGGTGATGTACTCATGCTGAACACTGTGTTTGATTGAGTATTAGTAAGTTCAGGTACTGATGTTGAACATTGCTGTGAGGATGTGATTGAGTATTAGTGAGGTAAGGTACTGATGTTGAACATTGCTGTGAGGATTTGATTGAGTATTAGTAAGTTCAGGTACTGATGTTGAACATTGCTGTGAGGATGTGATTGAGTATTAGTGAGGTCAGATACTGATGTTGAACATCGCTGTGAGGATTTGATTGAGTAGTAGTGAGGTCAGGTACTGATGTTGAACATTGCTGTGAGGATTTGATTGAGTATTAGTAAGTTCAGGTACTGATGTTGAACATTGCTGTGAGGATGTGATTGAGTATTAGTAAGTTCAGGTACTGATGTTGAACATTGCTGTGAGGATGTGATTGAGTATTAGTGAGGTCAGATACTGATGTTGAACATCGCTGTGAGGATTTGATTGAGTAGTAGTGAGGTCAGGTACTGATGTTGAACATCGCTGTGAGGATGTGATTGAGTATTAGTGAGGTCAGGGACTGATGTTGAACATTGCTGTGAGGATGTGATTGAGTATTAGTGAGGTCAGGGACTGATGTTGAACATTGCTGTGAGGATGTGATTGAGTATTAGTGAGGTCAGGTACTGATGTTGAACATTGCTGTGAGGATGTGATTGAGTATTAGTGAGGTCAGGGACTGATGTTGAACATTGCTGTGAGGATGTGATTGAGTATTAGTGAGGTAAGGTACTGATGTTGAACATTACTGTGAGGATGTGATTGAGTATTAGTGAGGTCAGGGACTGATGTTGGAACATTGCTGTGAGGATGTGATTCAGTGTTATTGAGGTCAGGGACTGATGTTGGATGATCAGTTCTGGATTCTAAAGGTATTTGATGGAGCTCTGCCCGCCCAGAAACATTTGCTACTACTTCTGTCATCGTCCTCCTGTCCAACTTCGTATCTCACCCTGGAACCGTGTGGAGGGATCGAGGAGAGGAAAGCGGGAGTAATGGAAAGAACGAGCAGGAATCTGGGAAACGGAGCAGCTGATTATTGTCAGTGTTGTTAAATTTGATGTGGGCTATTAAGAAAGTGAGCCAACAACAGCGTTCGCTTGAAAGCACACTCTCACGTTCATGAGGTTTTACTAGTCCAAGTTTTATTTTATAGTAAGTGCAAAATTAATAATTATATAAACCTGAATAATCACAGGTCTTAAAGTAGAGCTGGACTGCTCCTTGTTTGCCCGTCCCCAGTGGGCTTCCAGTGTGTGCAGTGATGTCAAAGTCTTTCTGGGTAGCATAAAAACTGGAGCCGCCTCTGTGGGTATCGTAAGCGGCGTCTCTCGTCTCCTCAGGTATGTGGACATCCAGTAAGATGGTCATAAAATCAGTGTCCAGGTCACGAAGTAGGACCAGTAGCAAAAAGCAGTACCTTCTCAAAATAACTAATACAACATCTCAGACGTCAGGCTCACAGTAACAAACTGTAGGGGAGCTTTTAGAGGAGTGGACGTCTGGTTCCATTCACCACCACTGTGTACAGTTCTGACTCATTTACTTCTTTAAAACTGACCATACAGGAGCTACACTTACAGACTGTAGTTCATCTGATTCTCTGTATACTTTATTACCCTGTTCTTCAATTATCAGGACCCCCACAGGACCACCACAGAGCAGATACTATTAGGGAGATGGATTATTCTCAGCCATGTTAGTGTGTGTTGTGCTGGTGTGAGTGGATCAGTGTTTAAGCATCTCAGTGTCACTGCTGGACTGAGAATCGTCCACCAACCAAAACTATCCAGACAGCAGTGTCCTGTGGGCGGCGTCCTGTGTCCACTGATGAAGAACTAGAGAAACAAACTGTGCAGCAGCAGATGAGCTACTGTCTCTGACTTTACATCTACAAGGTGGACCAGCAAGTAGTAGGAGTGTCTAATAGAGTGGACAGTGAGTGGACACAGTGTTTAAACACTCCAGCAGCAGCACTGCTGTGTCTGATCCACTCACACCAGCACAACACACACTAATAGGGCTGAGAATAATCCACCTCCCTAATAGTATCTGCTCTGTGGTGGTCCTGTGGGGGTCCTGATCATTGAAGAACAGGCTAATAAAGTATACAGAGAATCATATGAAGTACAGTCTGTAAGTGTAGCTCCTGTATGGTCAGTGGAGCTGATATAATAGAGAGTGTGTGTAGATATAAGAAGGTGGAGTTAATGTTATGATCAGTGTAGAGTTGACTGCATTGCTTAATGTTCTGGTGTCCATTCTCTAATCTAACCAGCAGGTGGCAGCGTGAGGGACTCTGAGCTGCTTCATGTGAAATCTGTCTTACATTCACAAGACGTTACCTGTAGCAGTGCAATGCCGACGAAGATGCCAGCGACGACGATCAGATTTTCCTGAAGCCACTTCTCGAACTGCCCCACGCATCCCTTGGTGTGAATGTACTCCTGCTGTGCCAGCTCCTTAAAAAAACACACACACACACACACACACACACAACACACACACACGGTCAGTAATAACACAGCACTGACAAGTCACAGAGGAGGAGAAGAGCGTGGGCGATCTCTCTCTCTGCTCTCCGGCCGGACACTAAGCAGAAACAGCACGCAGACCTCCACCTGGACGAGTCCTGCCCGTAAATCTGGACAAGAACAAACAGCTTCTCTGGCACAGCGAGAGCGCTGAGTCCACGCCAGCGAGACAAGATGATTACAGGTTTAACGCAGCCGCCAAGGGCACTCGCTGTTCCTGTGGCACGGAAACGCTTTCGACTCCATTGCTCAGGCACAAATATTCATCTCACTGCTCGCACGTTTACACGAGAACCCATATACACTGTACTGTGTATATATTCACGGTTTAATAGTGAGCAGCAGAGCGGCAGGTCCAGGAACTGGACCAATAGAATAGAAATGCTGCAAAATAGCTTGGAAAAAAATTTGGTTCCATTGACTTGCACTGAAAGTAAAGTAAGTTTTTGGTCTCTCCTGTAAAGTGTATATATATATATATGTATACAGTATATAACATACTGTCTGGCTCCACTTGTTACCTCAGAATACTAAAATAAAAATGAAGTGAATGTAAATAAAAGTACATTCTAAGTACATATTAACACTGGAGAAAGAAAAATATAAAGAGAAAAAAATATATATATTAACAAATAAATAATATATATTATACATAAGTGGCTTTTCTATATATGTCATTTATACCTAATTTATTATGTATATCTAATTTTGTACATATCCTTACATTTTTATTTAAATACACACGTCTATTTTTTTGTATGTAGTTTTTTTTAAAGGTAAACATGCATAATGTTTATTTTACATTATTTGATTTAGTTTTATATACTCAATTTTACATTTTAAATATGTATTTTTATTTATTTACTTTCTAGTTCGTTTTTGAACTAACTAATTTGTTAATGCAATATTTTAAAAAGTCTAAAAAAGTTTTTTTTGGGAAAATGTGTTTTATTACTTTTTTTTCATTGGTAATTTTGTTGTAAATTTCTTTGTTGATATCTTTTATTGTTTTTACTTTTATTTTAATTTCTTACTTTCGTAAAAGTAAACATACCCATTTTTTATTTTACATTATTTGATTGATTTTACTTTATTTACATTTTTTACTATCTTTTCCTTTTACCTTTTTTAATTAATATTTTTGTTAATGCAATATTTTTTGGAAATGTGTTTTATTATTATTTTTTATTCATCTTTATTTTTTTACTTTTTTTTTTAGATAGAAATTTCTTTCATGTTCTTTAACTTTATTTTGTCTTCAAAATTTATTTTTATATGTACTTTCAGTCTAATTTTATTTACATTGACTTAATTATTAAATAAACTTTTTTTTAGTATAGAGTTAAAAAGTGTCACCATGTTTGTCTGATCTGAACAGTAACGATTATCATAGTCAATATGCTGTTCATGAATTCTTTTTTTAATTATTATTATTATTTGTTAATGAAAAGTCTATTTTTTTTTTTTACATTTGCAGTAACGTTTGTGTTTCCCCCAAAGACTCTCTCACAGAACAACAGCAGGAATGTGGGCTTCTTTCACAAAGCCGTTTGATTGGCTGTGCAGTCTGTAGCTTCGGTTCCTGGACAGGGATGCAAATAGCACAGCAATAAATTGACACCACTTAAATAAAAGGCCAGCTGCTCGTTACAACGTGACAGACAGACGAACAGAACACTGTTCAAAACAAAAACTGACGTTAACACACACGCTAGGAACTTTCTCTCCTTCTGTAAACTCACTGAGGCTTTTTTTCAGAAGTGAAAAACATGGACCTCACTTTTCCATCATGAAGTCCAAAGTCTGACACTCTGATTTACAGCAGTGACGCTGAAAGAACAGGACGAAACCCCGCACGCAGTTTAGCCTCGGCTCCCCAACACAGCCGCCGCCCAGCTCAACCTTTTGTCTCTTTGTTGGCAGATGACACAAAAGACCTGCAGAGTCGACCTCTGGGCCAATAGGAAGCCGGGAGGATACGGAGGAGAGCCAGTAAAAAGAGAGGGAATTGACTGTTTTGACGCTGTACGTCCCCCTGGGGCCTAATTCAGCTCCGTCTCTCTTTGTTTCTCTTTTTTTTCCCCGCTTCTGTCTCCAACTTCCTCTCCACACCCTTCCCGCACTTCAATCAGTCTGATACAGCTCTGCGCAGAAAGGCTTTCTGGGAAACGAAAGACACAAAAACCACCAGATTCAAAAGATTCAAAGCTGGTTGTGTCTTCTAAGACGGCGCTCCAGAACACCGAAACACCTGAAGCCTAAAATATATATATATATATATATATATATATATATATATATATATATATATATATATATATATATATATATATATATATATATATAGAGCTGTATGCAAAAAAGTGAAAGGTGCAGCCAAGTTCACACGAAAACACGCCTGAACGTCACACCCTCCTGACAATCTTTAGGCCCAATTTGTATACAACATGTTAAAATCAGTAAATTAGCAGTAAGTATGCAATAAAACATGTTCCCCGAGTCTGAAAACTTATTTTAGAAAAACAACTAAAAGTCATGTGTCCAGGGGCTCATGTGACTGAACGTGTGGCTGTATATTGTGTAATGGTGATAAATAGTCCACTAATAAGTTTGGGAAAAGAAAACTGGAACTGGGGAGCGGTGCTACTCTGCTTAACAGCAGGGGGCGCCTTCACAATACTCAGAACATCCAGTTTAACAGACCACAATTTATGATCAATAAAAAGATCCAAAAATATAAAGATCCGAAATTTACTTTTTACTATTTTCCAACATATTAAAATCAGTAAATAAGCTGTAAGTATACAATAAAAACACATTCTCCTAGTCTGGGAACTTATTTTCACTTAGAAAAACAACTAAAAGTTACGTGTCCAGGGGCTCATACGACTGTATGTACTAAGATTTCGTGAATAATGGTGGTGAATAATCCACTAATACATTTGGGAAATAGAAACTGGAACTGGGGAGGGAAACAGCACGGGGCGCCCACTGAAACTGTTACAATCATGAAAAAAAACCAATAAAAATATAATCAAAATTGTTTTTTTTGTTTGTTTTTTTGTTTTATACAGTGATGGTGGTGACTCATGAGGAGACAGAACTGAATGTGTGGCTGTATATTGTGTAATGGTGATAAATAGTCCACTAGTAAGTTTGGGAAAAGGAAACTGAAACTGGGGAGCGGTGCCGCTCTGCTAAACAGCAGGGGGCGCCTTCACAATACTCAGAACCTCCAGTTTAAGAGACCACAATTTATGTTTTATTGTTTCAACATGTTAAAATCCATCAATCAGCAGTAAGTATGCAGTAAAACATGTTCTCCGAGTCTGTGAACTTTTTTTCGCTTAGAAAAACAACTAAAAGTTATGTGTCCAGGGGCTCATACGATTGTATATAAGAAGATTTTTGATATTCAGAGGATTTGATCTCCACCATCCTCTCTTAATACCTTACTGTGTTAAAGTCGATTAAAACTGCTTAGATAAAAATATTACAGGGAAGGTGGTGAATAATCCACTAATAAGTTTAGGGAATAGAAACTGGAACTGGGGAGCTAAACTGCAGGGGGCACTCTCACAATATTCAGAACCTCCTGAGAATGTTGTGGTGCGAGTTTACATTAACAATGTTCACCGTCCCCTCCTAACACCTTCCTGTGTTAATGTCAATAACAACTGCTCATATATAATGCTGTTTGATGGAGATATATATCCACTAATCAGTTTGGGAAATAGAAACTGGAACTGGGGAGTGGTGATGCTGTACAAAACAGCAGGGGGCGCCCTCACAATACACAGAACCTCCAGTTTAACAGACCATCATATATTTTTAACTGTTCCAGCCTCTTAAATTCCATCAATAGGTGATAAAAATGCAATAAAACACATTTTCAGAGTCTGATAAAGTACTACAGTAATGGTGGTGAATCCATGAATAAGTTTGGGAAATAGAAACTGGAACTGGGCAGCGAAACAGCAGGGGGCGCTCTTACAATATTCCAAACCTCCAGTTTAACTAGCCACATTTTATGTTTTACTGTTCCCCAATATGAACAATATATCAAATAAATAATTATACAATAAAATGTGTGCTTCATAGAGAATGTGTTCATTTACTTTCACCAACAGAAAGTCATTTGGCGCATACAACTGTATGTACCAAGGGTTTTCATATTCAGAGGATTTGTAGCACAAATTAAAACCACAACAAAGCGACTAAACTCGTATTCCGATCCAGTTACGAAAATCCAGTTTAATAAGCTCTAATTTAAAATTTAAACAAAGTAGTTCCAGAAAATCCCACTGCCGCTTTAGTGTTACTCCAGTGCTGGGAATAACAAACTGTGACTCACAGTTCAGCCCATGAGCAAGATTACTCCTGCCCTGAATCACTCTCCAACACTGTCCTCCAGTTCTGTAGTAACGGTGTGGAAGTGTAAAGCACTGACGAGTGTTCTAGCATCATCCAGCGCCGCACGCTCAGACTAAAGGTCGAGTTATGCTTCTGTGACTAATCAACACAAAGTCCATGTGTTAAAAACAGAGTGTATTATTAAGCAGCTTTGGTCATCCCCCAGTTCTTCATCAGTGGACACAGGACGCCGCCCACAGGACACTGCTGTCTGGATAGTTTGGGTTGGTGGACGATTCTCAGTCCTGAGGTGTTTAAACACTCCAGCAGCAGCACTGCTGTGTCTGATCCACTCACACCAGCACAACAAACACTAACACACCACCACCATGCCAGTGTCACCGTAGTGCTGAGAATGACCCACCACCTTAATAATACCTGCTCTGTGGTGGTCCTTTGAGGGTCCTGATCATTGAAGAACAGGGTAATAAAGTATACAGAGAATCAGATGAACTACAGTCTGTAAGTGTAGCTCCTGTATGGTCAGTGGAGCTGATAGAATGGACAATGGGTGTAGGTTTAATGTCATGGCTGACTGGTGGGTATATATATATATATATATATATGGAATCTTATCTTATCTATATATATATATATATATATGGAATCTTATCCTACCTGCGTTGTCATGGCAACTTCAAAGTTAAGACAGAAGTTTTCCATTAATTCCAGACAAGAAACCAGCAACAAACATTCTAACTGGACTAAACTTCTTAAATACAGTCCTAACTTTAGGATAAACCTCAACAGTGTTAAAGACATGATTTCCACGCTTCCCTCAAATTACATTCATGTGTCAACGCTGATAAAAACTGTTCCAATATTAACTGTGATGAATAGTCAAAAGTCTCCGGACACCTTGTTATTTCTGATACGAAAAAGAACATGACGCCCTATTGGATCAAGGACAAGTTTTTCCAATGGGAATCAATCAGATCTACCATATCTCTCGAGGGTGTAATTGCATTAAATGATTACGGAGACGCCACATGACCACCGTCCCACTGGATAAACCTGCCCTTGATTCAAGATGGAGGCTTTCAAGATGGCGGCGATGTTCAGGACACAGCCTAAAAGATAGGCCCCGTCACCAGTTACTTACTGGGGTATTCAGATAATTTTGTTCTGAGACTTCTGACTCACCCAGTATAATATTTTCTGTTACTGCTCGCTTTTGTTGCATTTTTCATGATTTGTTCATTTTGGGATATCTTTAATTTTCTTCTGCCACAGATGTTGTACTGCTAAGAGACTTTAAGATGGATTTCAATGAAATATAAAATGATGTGTTAAATACTGTGTTATAATACAAAGTAAGATACAGTATACTTTAATGTGTGTGTGTGTGTATATAAAAAAAATATATTTTATTAATATTATATTGGAAAAGAAAATGATACAATTATGAAACATGCTTTAAAACGTTTGGCTGGTAGTGTTATTCGTTTGACCATTGGTAATCTAAAATGTTTGACCGGTGGTGCACTAAAACGTTTGGCTGGTAGTGTACTAAAACGTTTGACTGGTAGTGTATCTAAAACGTTTGTCTGGTAGTGTATGTAAAACGTTTGTCTGGTAGTGTATCTAAAACGTTTGACCGGTGGTGCACTAAAACGTTTGACCGGTAGTGTATCTAAAACGTTTGACCGGTAGTGTATCTAAAACGTTTGACTGGTAGTCTATCTAAAACGTTTGACTGGTAGTGTATCTAAAACGTTTGTCTGGTAGTGTATCTAAAACGTTTGACTGGTAGTGTATCTAAAACGTTTGGCTGGTAGTGTATCTAAAACGTTTGACTGGTAGTGTATCTAAAACGTTTGGCTGGTAGTGTATCTAAAACGTTTGGCTGGTAGTGTATCTAAAACGTTTGACTGGTAGTGTATCTAAAACGTTTGTCTGGTAGTGTATCTAAAACGTTTGTCTGGTAGTGTTACTAAAACGTTTGACTGGTAGTGATCTAAAACGTTTGACTGGTAGTGTATCTAAAACGTTTGATTGGTAGTGTATCTAAAACGTTTGACTGGTAGTGTATCTAAAACGTTTGTCTGGTAGTGTATCTAAAACGTTTGTCTGGTAGTGTATCTAAAACGTTTGACTGGTAGTGTATCTAAAACGTTTGGCTGGTAGTGTATCTAAAACGTTTGACTGGTAGTGTATTAAAACGTTTGGCTGGTAGTGTATCTAAAACGTTTGGCTGGTAGTGTATCTAAAACATTTGGCTGGTAGTGTATCTAAAACGTTTGACTGGTAGTGTATCTAAAACGTTTGTCTGGTAGTGTATCTAAAACGTTTGACTGGTAGTGTATCTAAAACGTTTGTCTGGTAGTGTATCTAAAACGTTTGTCTGGTAGTGTATCTAAAACGTTTGACTGGTAGTGTATCTAAAACGTTTGTCTGGTAGTGTACTAAAACGTTTGACTGGTAGTGTACTAAAACGTTTGACTGGTAATGATCTAAAACGTTTGACTGGTAATGATCTAAAACGTTTGACTGGTAGTGTATCTAAAACGTTTGACTGGTAATGTATCTAAAACGTTTGACTGGTAATGATCTAAAACGTTTGACTGGTAATGATCTAAAACGTTTGACTGGTAGTGATCTAAAACGTTTGACTGGTAATGATCTAAAATGTTTGACTGGTAGTGTATCTAAAATGTTTGACTGGTAGTGTATCTAAAACGTTTGGCTGGTAGTGTATCTAAAACGTTTGACTGGTAGTGTATCTAAAACGTTTGACTGGTAATGATCTAAAATGTTTGACTGGTAGTGTATCTAAAACGTTTGACTGGTAGTGATCTAAAACGTTTGACTGGTAATGATCTAAAACGTTTGACTGGTAATGATCTAAAATGTTTGACTGGTAATGATCTAAAACGTTTGACTGGAAGTGATCTAAAATGTTTGACTGGTAGTGTATCTAAAACGTTTGACTGGTAGTGTATCTAAAATGTTTGACTGGTAATGATCTAAAATGTTTGACTGGTAGTGTATCTAAAACGTTTGACTGGTAGTGTATCTAAAATGTTTGACTGGTAATGATCTAAAACGTTTGACTGGTAATGATCTAAAATGTTTGACTGGTAATGATCTAAAACGTTTGACTGGAAGTGATCTAAAATGTTTGACTGGTAATGATCTAAAATGTTTGACTGGTAGTGTATCTAAAATGTTTGACTGGTAATGATCTAAAATGTTTGACTGGTAGTGTATCTAAAACGTTTGACTGGTAGTGTATCTAAAACGTTTGACTGGTAGTGTATCTAAAACGTTTGACTGGTAATGATCTAAAACGTTTGACTGGTAATGATCTAAAACGTTTGGCTGGTAGTGTACTAAAACGTTTGACTGGTAATGATCTAAAATGTTTGACTGGTAATGATCTAAAACGTTTGGCTGGTAGTGTACTAAAACGTTTGACTGGTAGTGTATCTAAAATGTTTGACTGGTAATGATCTAAAATGTTTGTCTGGTAGTGTATCTAAAACGTTTGGCTGGTAGTGTACTAAAACGTTTGACTGGTAGTGTATCTAAAATGTTTGACTGGTAGTGTATCTAAAATGTTTGTCTGGTAGTGTATCTAAAACGTTTGACTGGTAATGATCTAAAATGTTTGACTGGTAGTGTACTAAAACGTTTGGTAGTGTTTATGTATTCTATTAATATCTCCTATAAATAAAGAAGAAGTGTAACTACTTTACATATACGTTACTCCTAAATAAGACTTTCCTGATTTGCTCCAATAAATATGTAGAAGCGGATTGTGAGTGGCTCACTGTGTCCATGGTAACTGGACTGGCACAGTGCCTTAGCTGTTCTCCCGGAGTGGCAGTCCGTTACCACACCCACGCAGGGAGCGGAGAACGGGGCCTGGTGTAACCCGCTGACTCCCCAATTACAGCTCCGCGCTCTCCCCGGCTAAAACGGGACGCTAATTAGCACTGTTAAAAGCTCAAACTGTTATTAGAGGCCGGCGCTCCACCAGCTCAACCGCTCAATTACTGCACTTAACCCTTCAGACTCTGCGAGGGTGGAGTCAACACACTCTTTCACACTGCGCGCGAGTGTGCCTCGTTCAGGCGAGCATCTACAAAAGAAGTACGTCTCTGAGCACCGACTCCCACAGACTTCCTATTATCCTTCACACACCTTCATCACATCAAAACCTTAGAACTACTCTCAGTTTGAACCCCAACTGCTTTTACTTTGTGTGATCGTTTCAGGACGAAAAGAAAGCTGAAATAGTGAGCAGTCCATATATGGAAGATAAGCTGCATGGACAGTGTGCTTTAAATAGTGTTTGTGATGTCACAAACACAAACACAAAATACATATGGATATGGGATATGGGCTCTAAACAGAAATACAGGGGAACATGTAGGATATGGGTTTTAAATAGAAATACAGGGGAACATGTAGGATATGGGCTCTAAACAGAAATACAGGGGAACATGTAGGATATGGGTTATAAATAGAAATACAGAGGAACATGTAGGATATGGGCTCTAAACAGAAATACAGGGGAACATGTAGGATATGGGTTTTAAATAGAAATACAGAGGAACATGTAGGAGATGGGCTCTAAACAGAAATACAGGGGAACATGTAGGATATGGGTTTTAAATAGAAATACAGAGGAACATGTAGGAGATGGGCTCTAAACAGAAATACAGGGGAACATGTAGGATATGGGTTCTAAATAGAAATACAGAGGAACATGTAGGAGATGGGTTATAAATAGAAATACAGAGGAACATGTAGAATATGGGCTTCAAACAGAAATACAGGTGAACATGTAGGATATGGGCTTTAAATAGAAATACAGAGGAACACAAAGGGTATGGGTTCAAAATAGAAATACAGAGGAACACAAAGGGTATGGGTTATAAATAGAAATACAGAGGAACATGTAGGAGATGGGTTATAAATAGAAATACAGAGCAACATGTAGGAGATGGGCTCTAAATAGAAATACAGAGAAAAATAAGAGATATAGGTTCTAAATAGAAATACAGAGGAACATGTAGAATATGGGCTTCAAACAGAAATACAGGGGAACATGTAGGAGATGGGTTATAAATAGAAATACAGAGGAACATGTAGGATATGGGCTCTAAATAGAAATACAGAGAAAAATAAGAGATATAGGTTCTAAATAGAAATACAGAGGAACATGTAGAATATGGGCTTCAAACAGAAATACAGGTGAACATGTAGGATATGGGCTTTAAATAGAAATACAGAGGAACACAAAGGGTATGGGTTCAAAATAGAAATACAGAGGAACACAAAGGGTATGGGTTATAAATAGAAATACAGAGCAACATGTAGGAGATGGGCTCTAAATAGAAATACAGAGCAAAATGTAGGATATGGGTTTTAAATAGAAATACAGAGGAACAGGTAGGAGATGGGCTCTAAATAGAAATACAGAGGAACATGTAGGATATGGGTTCTAAATAGAAATACAGAGGAACATGTAGGATATGGGTTCTAAATAGAAATACAGAGGAACATGTAGGAGATGGGCTCTAAACAGAAATACAGAGGAACATGTAGGATATGGGTTCTAAATAGAAATACAGAGGAACATGTAGGATATGGGTTTTAAATAGAAATACAGAGGAACAGGTAGGAGATGGGCTCTAAATAGAAATACAAAGGAACATGTAGGATATGGGTTCTAAAACGAAATACAAAGGAACATGTAGGATATAGGTTCTAAATAGAAATACAGAGGAACATGTAGGATATGGGTTCTAAATAGAAATACAGAGGAACATGTAGGATATGGGTTCTAAATAGAAATACAGAGGAATATGTAGGATATGGGTTCTAAATAGAAATACAGAGGAACATATAGGATATGGGTTCTAAATAGAAATACAGAGGAACATGTAGGAGATGGGCTTTAAATAGAAATACAGAGGAACATGTAGGATATGGGTTTTAAATAGAAATACAGAGGAACAGGTAGGAGATGGGCTCTAAATAGAAATACAAAGGAACATGTAGGATATGGGTTCTAAAACGAAATACAAAGGAACATGTAGGATATAGGTTCTAAATAGAAATACAGAGGAACATGTAGGATATGGGTTCTAAATAGAAATACAGAGGAACATGTAGGATATGGGTTCTAAATAGAAATACAGAGGAACATGTAGGATATGGGTTCTAAATAGAAATACAGAGGAACATGTAGGGTATGGTATTTTTCTCTTCACATGCAACACAGCCACAGTTTGGATTAGTACTTTTGTTATGAAACAACAGTCCTGTACTGTGACAGTCACAGCTGGATCTGAGGATGTTAGCTGTGTTTATGTGTGATTTTGGGATATTTAGGATAACTGCCCAGAGATTTGGTAAAGTCAGAAACGATGATAAGTGTAGCACTTACTCCTTCAAGCCGTACATCGTAGCCGCACTGGGTGTTCAGGACGTCTCCCTGAAAAGATGAAGAAAAAGAATTTTTACATTCTCACACACAATCATGCATATCAGATTTCCAGGAAAGTGTTATGAAATCTCGGAAACAGAGGAAGTTAACTCCTTTAACATACTGTATGACAGCATTCGCACAACAGCACTGCAAAAATAATATTTTTAATTAATAATATCCTAATATACACTTAATATATCTAATAGTTTTCACTCTGAGATTACTGTCGGATTAAATCAGCTTTATGGTATTAACACACAGTATTAGCCAGTGAGGTAAGATCATTAATCTTTATTACATTATATGATTTAAGCAATTTTTCATGACCAAGATATCAGAGAGAGACCGAGAGACAGAGACAGAGAGAGAGAGACCGAGAGACAGAGACAGAGAGAGAGAGACAGAGAGAGAGAGCGAGAGAGAGAGCGAGAGAGAGAGCGAGAGAGAGAGAGAGAGAGAGAGAGAGAGAGAGAGAGAGAGAGAGAGAGAGCGAGAGAGAGAGCGAGAGAGAGAGAGAGAGAGAGAGAGAGCGAGAGAGAGAGCGAGAGAGAGAGCGAGAGAGAGAGAGAGAGAGAGCGAGAGAGAGAGAGAGCGAGAGAGCGAGAGAGAGAGCGAGAGAGAGAGAGAGAGAGAGAGAGAGAGAGAGAGAGCGAGAGAGAGAGAGAAATCCTAAGACAAAGTAAGTCTGAGGACAAAGAGTGAGAAAGTCTGTTGCTTGTTTTGTGTTTCAAGTTGTGTTGGTATGTGTACATAAAGCTGCCACCGCCTACTTCCTGAGACAGCTAAACCACAACCGGAAAAACAGATAAACAAGCAGACAAACAAACAACCAAATATACGGACAAGTAGATAACCAGACAAACAAGCAGTCCGAGAAACAGAGAACAATCACACACACTCAGACAAATCACTGGATGAATATACAGACAAACAAACAGACAGATATACAACCAACCAATCAAACAAACAACCGACCAAACAAACACACAACCGACCAATCAGACTGGCTGTTGTGTGTTAGTTTGGCCAGTTTTCTGTCTGATTGTCTGGTTGTGTGTTTGTTTGGCCAGTTGTTTGTCTGATTGTCCAGGTGTGTGTATGTTTGGCCAGCTTTCTGTCCGATTGGCTGGTTGTGTGTTTGTTTGGCCAGTTGTTTGTCTGATTGTCTGGGTGTGTGTATGTTTGGCCAGTTGTCTGTACGACTGGCTGGTTGCGTGTTTGTTTGGCCAGGTGTTTGTCTGATAGTCTGATTGTATGTTTGTTTGGCCAGCTTTCTGTCCGATTGGCTGGTTGTATGTTTGTTTGGCCAGTTGTTTGTTTATTTTCATTTTGTTGTTTATTGGTATACTTCGTCCTGTAGTTACAGTAGCATGCAAAAATTTGGATACTCATGGTTAAACAACGTATTTGACGCACATCCTGTGTAGAGAACACACTTCTGCACAGTTTAATACACACTGGCTGGACTGAACTTATTGGAGAAAGAGTGAAACATAAACTGTGCCACGTAGAGCCGCTGAATATTTCATATTTAAATACATTAAACTGGACAAATAAACAGAAACACAAAGCGTGTAATCTGAGCGGGCGTGTTCAAACCTTTGCATACAACTGCATATTTGTTTTGATTTCCACAAGCAGCACTCGCTATAAACAGATCCCTGCTTTTGTCTAGGCTGTCTGGAAAGTGGACAGAGGAGAGCAGGCATTATGGTGGAGGTGCCTGACTGAGAGTGGGACAGAAAGAGGTTTGAGGCACTCTGGGTTATATCTTGTCGCTGTCCAATAAAAAATCTCCAAAGTTGCACAATTACAAGAGAGGACAAAATCAGTCTTTACTTTCAATGTAAGTCAATGGAACTAGATGTTTTGCCAAGTTGTTTTGGAGCATTTCTATTGGTCCATTCATCGTGATGTTTTCACACAGTGTAAACAGCAGCTGTCGGGTTTAAATGATCTCAAAAAATAAAAATTAACAAAAAACAGAGATACACGTATATGTTTGGGCGGTGACGATTTGCTCTATACTGAGTTATTAGCTATAACACTACCGCACTTCAATCGGACAGAAAACTGGCCAAACAAACACACAGCTGACCAATCAGACAGAAAACTGACCAAACAAACACACAACTAGACAATCAGACAGACAACTGACCAAACAAACACACAACCAGACAATCAAACAGAAAACTGACCAAACAAACACACAACCTACCAATCTGATGGAAAGCCAACCAACCAAATACACAACCGATCAATCAGACAGAAAACTGACCAAACAAACACACAACCAGACAATCAAACAGAAAACTGACCAAACAAACACACAACCAGAGAATCAGATGGAAAACTGGCCCAACAAACACACAGTCAGACAATCAATCAGAAAACTGACCAAACTAACACAAAACCAGACAATCAGACAGAAAACTGCCCCAACAAACACACAGCCAGAAAATCAGACAGAAAACAGACCAAACTAACACAAAACCAGACAATCAGACAGACAACTGACCAAACAAACACACAGCCAGACAATCAGACAGACAACTGACCAAACAAACACACAACCAGACAATCAGACAGACAACTGACCAAACAAACACACAACCAGACAATCAAACAGAAAACTGATCAAACAAACACACAACCTACCAATCTGATGGAAAGCCAACCAACCAAACACACAACCGATCAATCAGACAGAAAACTGACCAAACAACCACATAATCAGTATATACCAATTAAAACACGAGCGTGCTGCAGTAATGTGTTCTCTTGTAGTCAGATGAAGAAAGGAGAGCACTCCGGAACGTTAACGATGGTTTAATGAGCTCTCAGCTTTACATTAACTACAGCACAGATTCAGAACATATGGACGTCTCTCAGATCGGCGTACTACAAAGCTGAGAGTTGGAAGGGTTAAAGCGGTGGGGGTGGCAACCAGCTTGTGTGTCTTAGGCCTCTCGTCTCTTTTTTTCTACAAACTATTTTCACACACTCAGCGACGCATACCTAAATACCCACTTTTACTGCTTCACACACGAGTTAACCGTTATCAGCTGGACTGAACAGACTGAGGTGCTGTAAACCATCTCCTGACTTCCTGCCGACTGCTGTAAAGCTAACCACGAAATGCTCCAAAACTGGCCCAACAAACACACAGCCAGACAATCAGACAGAAAACTGACCAAACTAACACACAGCCAGACAATCAGACAGAAAACTGACCAAACTAACACAAAACCAGACAATCAGATGGAAAACTGGCCCAACAAACACACAGTCAGACAATCAGACAGAAAATTGACCAAACTAACACAAAACCAGACAATCAGACAGAAAACTGCCCCAACAAACACACAGCCAGAAAATCAGACAGAAAACAGACCAAACTAACACAAAACCAGACAATCAGACAGAAAACTGGCCCAACAAACACACAGCCAGACAATCAGACAGAAAACTGACCAAACTAACAGAAGACCAGACAATCAGACAGAAAACTAGCCCAACAAACACACAGCCAGACAATCAGACGGAAAACTGGCCCAACAAACACACAGCCAGACAATTAGACAGAAAACTGACCACACAAACACAAAACCTACCAGACGGAAAACTGTCTTCTGTAAAGTTGCTGTCATTGGACAGCGATGATATGAATACTTCTAGTATGCACGTAAACTGAGATTATCAGGCCGTTGAGTAGGGGGTCCACATCAGCCTTAATCTATAATCTGTAAATCTGATCGGTTCCTTCATTCATGTGATGTGAGAATGTGATGTGACTGGATTATAAGGCTTGTGAACCTGAATGTAGCGTGTGAGTGGTTTACTTACAGCGGGGTCTTTAATGCAGCAGGAGAAAGGCACTCCGCAGCGCTCTCGGCTGGGGTTCAGCTCCGTGCAGTTAAAGTAGATGTTCTGGTTCCAGTCGTTCGGTCCATGAGCGCCGCAGCACAACCACTGAAACACAAAGAACAACTCGTAAAGCGCCTTTATCGCCGTAATCATCTCCAATCACTGCGCGAGTGCTGGTTAGAGCTTTTAGTAGCCGCGCTGGCTCTGGGTGCTTTGATGGTTCAGCTGACATGTTCGAACCGTTTTCCATCCAGTCTTCGCTCTTTGTGTTCACGCCCTGCTCTCTTTATATTTTTAAACCAGTAAAACCTTCGAGTCCTCAAACTGCAGGCTTATTATTCAGCTGTGCTATGAATTATTCAGTAACGGCTATAAAACTAACATCAGTTACACACTTGGGAGCCAATGAGGCAAAAACAATAAAAAATGTTTATTTGTCCTGAGTGAGTACAGGCAGTTTGGAGGCTGTAGGTAACAAAACCGTAATGTTTGGGTTTGGCTGAAAAAGAATGGGATCCTATGGGAGGAACGAGGGATGAATAAACGACAAATATACGAGTGAAGGTCAGTATATGTGTGGATTAGTGTTTGGGGATCTGCACTGAGTGACTACAGTCAGTTTGGAGGCTATAGGTTAAATAAAGGCATGAGGTTTGGGTTCTGTCAAAAATGAATGGGATCCTATGGGGAAAAATAAAGGAAGGAAAAAAAAATGCCACACAAACGAGTGCGGGTTGAACCAACACTACAGTCGAGGTCGGGGGTCTGTCCTGAGTCAGTGTATGTGAAACTGTGTCTGTCTTTCGAGCTGAAGTTCAGTAGATTGGCGTGCACTTTTCCATCCTATTCATTCTCTATGGAAAACAATTCTGGAATAAATCTGTTGTTTTTCAGAATCTGCACATCCAATCAAAAAGTTATATACAAACCCGAAATGGAGGAACAAGGGATGAATAAACGACAAATATACGAGTGCAGGTCAGTATGTGTGTGGATTAGTGTTAAAGGATCTGCCTTAAAAGAGTACACGTAATTTGGAGGTTAAATGAAATCATGAGGTTTGGGTACGCTTGAAAATGAATGGGACTCTATGGGAAAAAAGAGGGATGGAAAAAAACGACAAACGGACAAGTGCAATTTGAACAACACTGCAGTCGTTGTCGGGGGTCTGTCCTGAGTCAGTGTATGTGAAACGGTTTCTGTCGTTCGAGTAGAAGTTCAGTAGATTGGCAGCACAGTGGTGTAGTGATTAGTATGGTGGTGTAGTGGTTAGTACGGTGGTGTAGTGGTTAGTACGGTGGTGTAGTGGTTAGTATGGTGGTGTAGTGGTCAGTATGGTGGTGTAGTGGTTAGTATGGTGGTGTAGTGGTTAGTACGGTGGTGTAATGGTTAGTACGGTGGTGTAGTGGTTAGTACGGTGGTGTAGTGGTTAGTATGGTGGTGTAATGGTTAGTATGGTGGTGTAGTGTTAGTACGGTGGTGTAGAGGTTAGTATGGTGGTGTAGTAGTTAGTATGGTGGTGTAGTGGTTAGTATAGTGGTGTAGTGGTTAGTACGGTGGTGTAGTGGTTAGTACGGTGGTGTAGTGGTTAGTACGGTGGTGTAGTGGTTAGTATGGTGGTGTAGTGGTTAGTATGGTGGTGTAGTGGTTATTATGGTGGTGTAGTGGTTAGTATGGTGGTGTAGTGGTTAGTACGGTGGTGTAGTGGTTAGTATGGTGGTGTAGTGGTCAGTATGGTGGTGTAGTGGTTAGTACGGTGGTGTAGTGGTTAGTATGGTGGTGTAGTGGTTAGTATGGTGGTGTAGTGGTCAGTATGGTGGTGTAGTGGTTAGTATGGTGGTGTAGTGGTCAGTATGGTGGTGTAGTGGTCAGTATGGTGGTGTAGTGGTTAGTATGGTGGTGTAGTGGTTAGTATGGTGGTGTAGTGGTTAGTATGGTGGTGTAGTGGTTAGTATGGTGGTGTAGTGGTTAGTATGGTGGTGTAGTGGTCAGTATGGTGGTGTAGAGGTTAGTATGGTGGTGTAGTGGTCAGTATGGTGGTGTAGTGGTTAGTATGGTGGTGTAGTGGTTAGTATGGTGGTGTAGTGGTCAGCACTGTCTCCTCACAGTAAGATGATCTGGGTTGGATTCCTGGTCTGGGTGGTCCTGTGTGGAGTGTGTATGTTCTCTCTGTGTTTGAGTGGGTTTCTCTGGGTTCTCTGGTTTCCTCCCACAGTCCAAACACATGTATGTTAGGTTGATCACTCTCTCTAAACTGCCCGTAGGTGTGAATGTGTGTTCACCATGTGATGGACTGGCACTCTGTGCCTTTACCCAATGAAGCTGGGATTAGCCCCAGCCCCCACTATGATCTTAATGGATAGATAGATGGATGGATGGATGGATGGATGGATACAAGATGACTCTGTAGGCTTAATGCATGTATTGGGATTTAAACTGGATTTATACACCAACACACTAACACTGACTCCGCCCCTGCCTAGTCCTCACATTCCAGTTTACCTGCTTTCCTTTACACACATACTCAATACAACTATGTACGCAGTGTGCTGTGAAGGACGTGCGCCCACACTCACGTATTCCTGGGCGAAATCAATGAGGTTCTGCAGGTCAATGTCGTCCCGGTACGCCTTAACGTTGTTGTTGATGAAGAAGTTGAGCTGGTCCTTGATCCAGTCCTTAAACACAAAGGCCAGGATTCCAGCGGTCAGCTCCAGGAAGAAGATGAGGCCTAGAAAGACGGAGAACTGGAGAAAGAGCACAACGGCATGAATAGAACAATCACAGCATGTTTATCTGCACGGCTCCGCTCATACAGGACACGTGCAACACAGCTGGACCTTGAGAGTCTCCTGAGGGACGGGGCCATAACAGGAAAAATGCTAAAAGAGCAATAAATAAATGAATCCTGCAGGAGGCACGCAGCACCATGGACGGGTAACAGTGCTGCTTAGTCCTCATTAGCTTTTCTTTACTGTTCACTGTATACACAGCATTCTAAATAACAGATTGTTTTCATAGTAATTCATTCATTCATTCATTTCCATCAGTTCATCATAAAATCAGACAAAAATTGAAATACTATATGACTTTTCTATTACAATATATGTTCTATCAGTCAAAAGTTTGGACCCACCTACCCGGATTGTTCGTATTTGTTCTATATTAATAATAGAAATATTAGTGAATAAGTGTGAAGAGATTAAAACTATAGAATAAGAGGTATGGAATTATTCCTGGAGCAGAATTAAACATCTGGTTGGGTTTAAAGAATGTTTATAGAGTTATAGTTAGAAATGAGCTCATTTGCTCTGATGCAGGTTAACATACTTTGAACATTCTGACCAGCAGCTTCATCATGAGGAGCCACATGAGCTGCTTCTCTAACAGGACTGAAGAAGATAGTGTAGATGCTGAGATCTGGTTCTGATAAACAGGTTTGGGGTTTTATAGCTCTTATAATAATATACATTCTCAATTTTAGATTTAAATACAGTCAAATGTTTGTTTTAGTAATATTTGAGTACATGGGCTCCAACTTCACTATTTACACTCGTCTCTCAACACATTCAGATCAAAACATCTTTATAATTATAAACATATATGTTCAGTCAGGTGTCTTAAAACTTTTGACTGGTCATGTACATGTACAAGTGCAAATAAGCCAAACTTGGCCCTCAGGACGCTGGCCCTCAGGACGCTGGCCCTCAGGACGCTGGCCCACAGGACGCTGGCCCACAGGACGCTGGCCCACAGGACGCTGGCCCTCAGGACGCTGGCCCTCAGGACGCTGGCCCACAGGACGCTGGCCCACAGGACGCTGGCCCACAGGACGCTGGCCCAGCAGTATGTAACTCATGTAGCCACTCAAATCCCAGCCATTTATACAATGTTTTTGTTGTTTTTTTTTCTAAGTAAAAAGTAAAATGTTTATTTTAGAAATAGTTTTGTACATGGGCTCCGACTTCACTATTTAAACTAGTTTTTCAACACAGTTAGGTCAAATCATATTTATAGTAATAAACATATTTTCAGTTAGGTGTCTCCAAACTGGTCTGGTAAAGGGGTTTCCAAGTGCAAATAAGTGAACCGTGAGTGAGCATGACTGTTAATTTGGACTTTAGGCAACAGGTCAAATGCACAACTCTACAATACACAGTCTTTACAAGCCTAAGCACTATGTGGAAAGGACTAGTTTTACATACTAGTCCATCTCTGGGATTTTAGTCCCATCTAAATTCACCACGTCAGTCATGTTTACAGATTCACATCAGTTACCATTCTGGCACCTTTCAACTTATACAAAACCAAACCTGGTAGTATTGATCTCATGTGAATAAACATGTGGGTAAAAATTTGATTACACTCTGTTGGAAAAGGACAGTTCTGTGTATGAAGACACATGAAAAAGTATTTACTTGTTTTCTCTGAGGCTAAAATCACACCGATATGAGCTCAGACGGCCAGACACAAGGCTAAGGTAACCTGAACAACAGATAAACGCTTTAATGTCTTCTACTTGTTTCTCAGCAAAGGCTGTGAGTAAAGCCAGCAGCCGCTTCCATCCACCAAGATCTTTTATATCGTCACAAGTGGTCAGATGGTCATTTGAGACGCTGTGTGGTAAACTGGCCATTACTGGATTAAAACTAATCCTGAAGAGTACTACAGTCTCCAAAGCGCGTCACACTGCTCCACAACACTTAAGCCCTATAGGGTTGGGAGTAGTTGTACGTGGGGAGGTGGGTAATGGGATGTTAGTCCGTCTGAATGCGCCATGTCAGTCACTTGTAAAGATTCTGGTGATGTCTGTAAAGCCAGCCACAAAACAAACCTCTATAAATACTTCAGCGTATCCCACGGAAAAGGAGGCATTTAGTTTTGTTGTGCATGGCACACATACCTCAAGTCTGAGGCAAACCTCAGGTGTTATACGACACACAGCACTCAAATCCAGAAGACGAGCTGGTGGACTCCTCAGAGCTTTGGGCAGCTCTAGGTAAGTCGGTCTTATGAACATGTAGCTGCTATAACCCTATAACCCTATAACCCTAACCCTAACCCACAGGACTCCGGCCTGTTCTCAGGCTGGATGTTTTTGGGTCAGGGGATGAATATCAGGCTGGATGTTTTTGGTTGGTGGGTGAATATCAGGCTGGATGTTTCTGGTTGGTGGGTGAATATCAGGCTGGATGTTTTTGGTTGGTGGGTGAATATCAGGCTGGATGTTTTTGGTTGGTGGGTGAATATCAGGCTGGATGTTTTTGGTTGGTGGGTGAATATCAGGCTGGATGTTTTTGGTTGGTGGGTGAATATCAGGCTGGATGTTTTTGGTTGGTGGGTGAATATCAGGCTGGATGTTTTTGGTTGGTGGGTGAATATCAGGCTGGATGTTTTTGGTTGGTGGGTGAATATCAGGCTGGATGTTTCTGGTTGGTGGGTGAATATCAGGCTGGATGTTTTTGGTTGGTGGGTGAATATCAGGCTGGATGTTTTTGGTTGGTGGGTGAATATCAGGCTGGATGTTTCTGGTTGGTGGGTGAATATCAGGCTGGATGTTTTTGGTTGGTGGGTGAATATCAGGCTGGATGTTTTTGGTTGGTGGGTGAATATCAGGCTGGATGTTTTTGGTTGGTGGGTGAATATCAGGCTGGATGTTTTTGGTTGGTGGGTGAATATCAGGCTGGATGTTTCTGGTTGGTGGGTGAATATCAGGCTGGATGTTTTTGGTCGGGGGATGAATATCAGGCTGGATGTTTTTGGTTGGTGGGTGAATATCAGGCTGGATGTTTTTGGTTGGTGGGTGAATATCAGGCTGGATGTTTTTGGTTGGTGGGTGAATATCAGGCTGGATGTTTTTGGTTGGTGGGTGAATATCAGGCTGGATGTTTCTGGTTGGTGGGTGAATATCAGGCTGGATGTTTTTGGTCGGGGGATGAATATCAGGCTGGATGTTTTTGGTTGGTGGGTGAATATCAGGCTGGATGTTTCTGGTTGGTGGGTGAATATCAGGCTGGATGTTTTTGGTCGGGGGATGAATATCAGGCTGGATGTTTTTGGTTGGTGGGCGAATATCAGGCTGGATGTTTTTGGTTGGTGGGTGAATATCAGGCTGGATGTTTTTGGGTCAGGGGATGAATATCAGGCTGGATGTTTTTGGTTGGTGGGTGAATATCAGGCTGGATGTTTTTGGTTGGTGGGTGAATATCAGGCTGGATGTTTTTGGTTGGTGGGTGAATATCAGGCTGGATGTTTCTGGTTGGTGGGTGAATATCAGGCTGGATGTTTTTGGTTGGTGGGTGAATATCAGGCTGGATGTTTCTGGTTGGTGGGTGAATATCAGGCTGGATGTTTTTGGTCGGGGGATGAATATCAGGCTGGATGTTTTTGGTTGGTGGGTGAATATCAGGCTGGATGTTTTTGGAAAATGGGTGAATATCAGGCTGGATGTTTTTGGTTGGTGGGTGAATATCAGGCTGGATGTTTTTGGTTGGTGGGTGAATATCAGGCTGGATGATTTTGGATGGTGGGTGAATATCAGGCTGGATGTTTCTGGTTGGTGGGTGAATATCAGGCTGGATGTTTTTGGTTGGTGGGTGAATATCAGGCTGGATGTTTTTGGTTGGTGGGTGAATATCAGGCTGGATGTTTCTGGTTGGTGGGTGAATATCAGGCTGGATGTTTTTGGTTGGTGGGTGAATATCAGGCTGGATGTTTCTGGTTGGTGGGTGAATATCAGGCTGGATGTTTTTGGTTGGTGGGTGAATATCAGGCTGGATGTTTTTGGTTGGTGGGTGAATATCAGGCTGGATGTTTTTGGTTGGTGGGTGAATATCAGGCTGGATGTTTCTGGTTGGTGGGTGAATATCAGGCTGGATGTTTTTGGTTGGTGGGTGAATATCAGGCTGGATGTTTTTGGTTGGTGGGTGAATATCAGGCTGGATGTTTTTGGTTGGTGGGTGAATATCAGGCTGGATGTTTTTGGTTGGTGGGTGAATATCAGGCTGGATGTTTCTGGTTGGTGGGTGAATATCAGGCTGGATGTTTTTGGTTGGTGGGTGAATATCAGGCTGGATGTTTTTGGTTGGTGGGTGAATATCAGGCTGGATGTTTTTGGTTGGTGGGTGAATATCAGGCTGGATGTTTCTGGTTGGTGGGTGAATATCAGGCTGGATGTTTTTGGTTGGTGGGTGAATATCAGGCTGGATGTTTTTGGTTGGTGGGTGAATATCAGGCTAGATGTTTTTGGTTGGTGGGTGAATATCAGGCTGGATGTTTTTGGTTGGTGGGTGAATATCAGGCTGGATGTTTTTGGTTGGTGGGTGAATATCAGGCTGGATGTTTTTGGTTGGTGGGTGAATATCAGGCTGGATGTTTTTGGTTGGTGGGTGAATATCAGGCTGGATGTTTTTGGTTGGTGGGTGAATATCAGGCTGGATGTTTTTGGTTGGTGGGTGAATATCAGGCTGGATGTTTTTGGTTGGTGGGTGAATATCAGGCTGGATGTTTTTGGTTGGTGGGTGAATATCAGGCTGGATGTTTTTGGTTGGTGGGTGAATATCAGGCTGGATGTTTTTGGTTGGTGGGTGAATATCAGGCTGGATGTTTTTGGTTGGTGGGTGAATATCAGGCTGGATGTTTTTGGTTGGTGGGTGAATATCAGGCTGGATGTTTTTGGTTAGTGGGTGAATATCAGGCTGGATGTTTTTGGTTGGTGGGTGAATATCAGGCTGGATGTTTCTGGTTGGTGGGTGAATATCAGGCTGGATGTTTTTGGTTGGTGGGTGAATATCAGGCTGGATGTTTTTGGTTGGTGGGTGAATATCAGGCTGGATGTTTTTGGTTGGTGGGTGAATATCAGGCTGGATGTTTTTGGTTGGTGGGCGAATATCAGGCTGGATGTTTTTGGTTGGTGGGCGAATATCAGGCTGGATGTTTTTGGTTGGTTGGCAAATCTCAGGCGTCCAGCCGATCTCAGTCATTTAGGCCAAGATTTCTTATCGCATGCAAACAGTAGAGTGTACTAAAATCACATCACTCCACCTCCCCGTGTACAACGAACTCTGTCCAAATAGATTGTGGCGAGACTGGATCGCATCTGCATAACCTCTGGCTGGATTTTTGTCTTTGCACTGATATACGTCCCCAGTGTGACCAGATAAGAGCCGACTGTTCCCAGTAACAGGCACGTCAACACAGGCTGTTTGTGTTTTACTCTGATTACTCTTTACCTCCCTATTATCACAAGACTGGATAAACTTGGCCTGGACACCTTAATCAACCCGGAGTGCATAAAAGGTTCTGGGTCTGAAACGTAATTCAGGTTCACGGCTTTCCTCTAGTCAACGTCAGCAGACGCACTTCCGCTCACGTAATTGTGTCCAGACGATGGAAAATACATTGAGTTTAGCCCCGAGTTAAACGCAAACCTCAATTCAAGCAGTTTGATCGTAATCCGATCTCAATACATCCTGGCAGTGTTTACACTTCACGCCGTCGGATGAATTCCAAACGTGATCCAATCACCAAACCCCTGCATGTTAATGTGTGAGCTGTGTCGGGGCCGGGGACCTCACTGCGGATCCCTTCTGTACAAACAGCCGATTAAACTCAGGCTTTCCACTCGCGGAAACGAGCTGAACCTTGAAACGAGTGAGAAGCGGAAAAAGAGCCAAACATCTGGAGGAAGCACACACACACACACACACACACACACACACACACACACACACACACACACACAGGGAGATGGGCAGCGCAGGAACTCGGGGTAACTCACGAATTTGAGTAGGAGCGTGTTTTCACGGAGCGCCCCGATGCAGCCGGCGAAGCCCAGGATGAACATGACCCCTCCCACCACAATGAAGAGCCACACGGGGTCAAACCCCCCCAGATCTGTGATGGACGAGATGTTGGACAGCACTCCCTGCAGAACAAAAACACAGGACACAGGGCCGTAAGGCTCAGACATCAAGATACAACATTGATAATTTAGGAAATCGTCGACATCCAATGAAAAACAAGTATCTCAAAAATTGCAACTTTACAGCAGAGACCAAAAACTTACTTTACTTTCAATGTAAGTCAATGGAACCAGAATTTTTTTTATATTGGTCCATTCATCATGAAATTGTCACACAATGAAAACGACCACTGGCGTGTTCAAATAATGTAGAAAACTTGTTTTTCAGTGGACAGCGACGAAATAATTCAACGTGGCGTCAATGTCCAAATTTGGACATCTGATTGTTTTGGGGTCGGTTCACAATAATTATTAACAACAACACCAATAACAATAATAACAACTGAGCAAACACAGATGTGAAGGAAGACTAATTTGCCTAGCAAGGTAACATAAAATCTGATTTTATTGATTTACATTTGAAATCAATTATCAAAACAACACACTACACGAATGTGACAAGAACAGGTGTTTATACAATGGAGCAATATTCACAATGGAAACTATAGAGCAGCATTTTTTGGGAGGGATTGTACATCATTTTCATATTGGCCCATAAAGTGAGCCCAAACTGAAGGTTATTATAATTACAAAGATTATAAAAGATTATAATGTCTATAGAAAGAAGATCTGAACGCACCTTCAGCTCAGGAAGCACTAAAACACTTTGCTAATTTACTGGGAGTGAAAACCTCAAATACCTTACAAATCCAGTGCCACAGTATCAAAACAGATTGAGATTTTTTTCAGATTGGCTCGCCGATCTGAGGTCAAAGTAAAGACCAGTGCAATCAGGCAGATGTCAGAACAGATCTGATCCAGTCCTGTAACTATTCTAGTTGAAAATAGCTCCATATTAATAATAACCCATATACAAAAAGAACAATGTTAAAACTTTACTTGTTGTAGTTGTCACAGTATAGAAAATTAGATTTAAATTGTTGTTGCTAAATAAGGAGAGTTTAATACATGGAACTGTACATACCGTGAACTTCAAACACCTGTATTTACAAAAGAGAGACGAGCTTAAAATCCTACACCGTTACGTTAATATTTACACCCCCAACGTTTACAACAGCATCTATAACGATGGACTATATGGAGAAATCTGGCACTTTTAATTCCCTTCCTAAAGAACCGGACCCTCGGCAGACTTGGTTTTCATCTTTAAATGAGACTGAAGTTCCTATTTACCTAATTCTTAATCAAATGTTCTGCTCCACCTTAAATGCTGCAGCTTGTACAGACATGAAACTGCAGCACCATTTAAGGTGAATTTACTAAACCCACTGCTGAACTTCAACAGGACCCTGAACAACTTCAACTCTGCAGTCTGTACATCTCACTCTGGAGCAGCTTCAGCTCAGCGTTCAACACTGAAGAGACTGAAGAGACGAGCAGCTCCACCTTTATTAGCACCACAACCTCCAACAGTGACTGTAAGTAGCAGCCATGCTGTGTGAGTGTATCACTGTGTGCTGGTTGAAGCAGATCATCTTAAACTGAAAGTTTCACAGAGACACCTTTAATCTACTTTGTGTTTGATGTGGAGATGAAAGAGAGTAGCTGGTACAGGTAACATTACATACTAGCAGCTCCAAGTAACTAATATAGCTGAATAAACAGTATGAGGGCGGAGCTTATTTATACAGAGGTTCATTTTGTTTAGTCTATTTTGAGATGTTGCGTCTGTGATCATCACAGCGTCTCACTGTGAACCAGTGAACCAATCAGAGCAGAGCGATCAGATTATTCATGAACTCAGCTCGCTTTACTCAAATCATAGGCTGTAAATGGATGTGTGAAACTGCATCTGGGCAACCAAAGTAACAGAGCTTCTATGTAGAGAACAGAGAACAACTTAAAATACTGTATAAATACTTTCTATGGCAGTTTTAAAATAGAGTTGGATAGAGTATGTGAACATAGCTCCTGCAATGTAGGGGCGGCCAATTAGATCAGAGCTCATTTACATATATCATTCTGAGAGGCACAGAAACAAGAACAGCCCATTTAATTCAGAGGGATAATCAGATGACCATTTTTGGTATGAACCCACACAAACATTGCAAGTGGACTTCAATGGAAACTCCAAAAAGTCTATGGGGAGTGTTTTAAAGCTCCATAGTTGTTAAAGCAGTAATACTGGCTCAGTATCAGCGGATCTATAAGCATTAAATCTCAGTTCCAGTGCTGGAAAAGAAAAAAAGGTGGCATTGTATGGTTTCCCACACACAGAAACATCTGAGCATTTCCATCAAACATGCAGATGTGCGTCAGTCTCAGTTACATTCCTCCATCTAAGTCCACAGTAATCCTCCTTCCAGGTAGAGACCTTGGCCAGTTTTCAACACCACAGTGTTTTATTTATGGAGGGAGGAGACGCTCACACGCTCATCTCTGTATTAACCAAGCACAGACGTAACCAGCGTCCAGTAACAACCACAGATTCAAACCAGGAGCTCTGAAGTCGCCCAAATCTTCTCAAGCTTAGTTCATGTTGACCAAACAGAGGAGTGCTTATTAAGCATAGATACAGTACATTACTAAACTGAGGAGTTTTATGAGGAGACCATACTGAAGATATTCTGCCTGCGTGGTGAAACACATGCAAATGGAGGTTTTAATAAATTAAAAAAAGCTACAGAGAACATGGGCCTCCTAACGACTACCTGGAAGACCTGGTAGACCACCAAGCCTGAGCCTATAAGATTAACAGCATTTCTTGCTTGAGAGAGAGAGAGAACATCAAGCTCTGTTCTTGCTTCAGATCTAAAAACATCCAGAAACAAAACATTTACTACAAACTCACCAGCTGATAGAACTGGCCACACAGTTTACATGCGGCTAATACAGTCAAAAACTCAAACCATAAGGATGAAGTTCTAATCTATTCACCAGTGTTTTCGTTAGATGTTCCGTTTCACCTTAAATACTGCAGCTTGTACAGATGCCACCATCTAGTCCTGTGCAGCCTTCGGCACTTTGGGACATTATTATATTAAAAAATATATTTTTATAGACTGGAAGCTTTCATTTACTCAGTAAAACACTTGATTATATAAATATTAAACAGTATTAATACAGTAAGTAGTGCTTTTACATACGTCAGTGTGTTTATTTAACCCTTTCCAAGCTTCTCCTTCTATAAACAACCCAGTATTATTTACAGTTCTCATCTAATACCTGCTTTGACTGCTCAGTACTTCATTAAGCTAAATCAAGATTTGCTGCTGAAGGAACTGAATACATTCATACAATGTCTGGGGCGTCCAGGAGAAATCTGGAACTACACTTTGTTCTTCAGACTGGAGTCAAGATCTGATCTACTTCTCTCACAATAAGATATTCATGATACTTTGTATTGTATGTATGATTATTTACATCTGTTCTAATACATTATAAACATATATATATATATATATATATATATATATATATATATATATATATATATATATATATATATATATATATAATTCTAATACACACATACACACATACATATATACATATATGCAGGTAGTATTAGGTTGGTGGATCATTCTCAGCACTGCAGCGACAATGATGTGCTGGTGAGAGTGGATTAGACACAGAGCAGTGCTGCTGGACTGTTAAAACACTGTGTCCACTCACTGTCCACTCTATTAGACACTCCTACTACTTGCTGGTCCACCTTGTAGATGTAAAGTCAGAGACAGTAGCTCATCTGCTGCTGCACAGTTTGTGTCTCTAGTTCTTCATCAGTGGACACAGGACGCCGCCCACAGGACACTGCTGTCTGGATAGTTTTGGTTGGTGGACGATTCTCAGTCCAGCAGTGACACTGAGGAATTTAAACACTCCAGCAGCAGCACTGCTGTGTCTGATCCACTCACACCAGCACAGCACACACTAACACACCAGCACCACAGTGTCACTACAGTGCTGAGAATGACCCACCTCCCTAATAGTACCTGCTCTGTGGTGGTCCTGTGGGTCTGTAAGTGTAGAACCACTATGAAGAGTAGGTTAAGGAGGTACTCTATGTTGTTGGTGATCAGTATGAAATTCACATGTCGCACCAAGCCGTGCTCGCTGGCATGATTTGTAGACATTTAATTATGATATATGTGACTCTCTCTCTCGCCTCCTGCCTCATTAAACATTAATGAAGTAATGATTAACAATTAGCCAATCGAAAATTGGAACCAATTTATTAAATATTAATGAACCGGCAAAAGATTAACAATTAGCAGATCAAAAAAAAATCCAGCCAAGATGTGAATTATTTACACAGAGCTATCGGGGCCCTCCTAGAGGAGCGCTCATCAATACCCGCCATCGACATGCTGTCCACACGCCTGATACGAACAGCGCTGGACCCACTCCCAGCTTATTAATAAGGTCAATTAACAGCTCTAGAGTCATTAAGTCGCTTTACATGCGAGTCAGTTACATCCGGCGTTCACGCCTGATTACGCCGCGGCGGGCTGACCTTTCTCTCAGACACAAAGAAAAAAATAGAGCCTCGGAAAGCCGCCTCGCCGAGGCGAACAGTATGTTCTGAACACAGAGACGAGCTGCAGCCGAGAGAGAACATTGCTACCGCAGTAAATGAGTAATGAATCCCATATGGCGGCCTATTTCCTATCAGAGCAGTAAAGCCACAATGAGGGATTTAAAACGACAACATCCGAATGAAGCCGCGCTCTAAAGGAGGTTAGAGCGCTCAGTATACCCCCCTCAACCATAACCACCTCCTTACATCTCCACCCACTGTCCACTGTATCAGCTCCACTGACCATACAGGAGCTCCACTTACAGACTGTAGTTCATCTGATTCTCTGTATGCTTTATTACCCTGTTCTTTAATGATCAGGACCACCAGAGATACTATTAGGAAGGTGGACACTGGCGTGCTGGTGTCCACTCACTGTCCACTCTATTAGACACTCCTACTACTTGCTGGTCCACCTTGTAGATGTTAAGTCAGAGAATGGCGAGCAGTCCAGCTGTAGAAGCTGAAGAAGGTCAGGCAGATAGGAAGACGCGAGATGGTTGAGAGCTTGTAAGAGTACAGAAGGAACTGAAGGCAGCGTTAAGCTGCTAATAATTAATTAATTCTATTGTTTGACCGACAGTTCTTCCAGAAGCTCATTTGTGAGGTCAGACACTGATGTTGGACGAGAAGGTCTGGCTCACAGTCTCCGCTCTAATTCATCCCAAAGGTGTTCTATTAGGTTGAGGTCAGGACTCTGTGCAGGCCAGTCAAGTTCTTCCACACCGAACTCGCTCCTCCATGTCTTTATGGAGCTGCTATGTGCACTGGTGGGCAGTCATGTTGGAACAGGAAGGGGTCGTCCCCAAATTGTCCCCACAGAGTTGGGAGCATGAAATTGTCAAGAATCTCTTGGTCTGCTGAAGCATTAAGAGTTCCTTTCACTAAAACTGAGGGTCCGAGCCCACCTCCTGAAACAAAACCTCACACGATAATCCCACCTCCACCAAACAGCCAAACCAAGACTTGCCAGATGGTCACTCCAGAGAAAACACGTCCACTGCTCTAGAGTGCACCACTTGAAGATGCAAGGCTTAGATACAGCTGCCCCAGTGGTCAGACTGTCCCCAGTTCAGTCTCCTAAACAGTCAGGACAAGACTGAACCGTCTTCGAGCAAGACATCTAACCTCTAAAGTAGACAAATGGGGATGCTGAGCTTAAGTCTGTGTAAAGACTGACACATGAACTAGAAACCACTGAGTTCATTTTCACATCAGTGAAGGTGTTTTCTCTGGAGTGACCATCTGGCAAGCCTGGGTATGGCTGTTGCCCGGGGAACGGTACTTGCCTGACTGCATTGTGCCGAGTGTAAAGTTTGGTAGAGGGGGGATTATGGTGTGGGGTTGTGTATCAGGACGTACACTCAGCCCCTTAGCTCCAGTAAAAGGAACTCTTAATGCTTCAGCAGACCGAGAGATTCTGGACAATTTCTTCTCCCAACTTTGTGGGGACAGTTTGGGGACGAGCCCTTCTTGTTCCAACATGACTGGAGCCCACCAGTGCACAAAGCAGCTCCATAAAGACATGGAGGAGCGAGTTTGGCGAGGTGCATCATATCAAATATTATCATCAGGAGATCATGAACTTAAACCCTGTTGATGTCACAGCCATGTAACAAAGAACAGCCTCTAACTACGGGTGGAATTATTACAGGTACTGATTCGCCAGTGGCTGCTCGACAAGGCCCATATTATCAGCCAGGCTGTGCTCTACACTGGGGGTTCGGCGTATGATGGATGAGCTGTTTTTCATCACTGTATGACATTCCGCAACGTGCTCTCGGTAGAAACCTCATGGCGGCTCGTGTCCAACTGCATCCCAAACTTGGAATGGAGCTACACGCTATTGCATCATGTCATACGGCACAAATAAGCTCCAGATTCTGCCACAGCCAGGCTATCAGTGTCAACAGCTCCCAAAAATCTAATAATACGACTGCAACTCAGTCAAATTCTCAAAATAACGTCCTTCTCCGTTCTCCATACTCCAAAGTCTTCTCCTCCCATCACTGGTGGGCCAGGCTTCTCAGCTTCATCTATCTAGAAGATGCTGTTCCAGAACTTTTTCAGATGTTTCCTCAAAAATAAAGTAAGTAAATAAATAAATAAATTAATATAGAAAGAAACACCGTGACATGTCACTCACTGTTGGGTCAGGCTTGGATATTAAAGCACCTCTGAACGGCATCCTTAATAGAAGATACACACTTAAGAACGTAGCACCCACAGCTTAGTGGAGTTGTAATTAAATGATGAGTCCAAGGTGTAGAACGTTATCTTTTATTTGAGGGTATTGACATCCAATTCATACATGCTCCCTCATGTTTTAGGCACTGGAAAGTAATTAGACAAACTAACTTTCATGAATTTCATGAACTTTAATTACTAGTAGGTTGAAAATCCTTTGTAGCCAATGACGTCCCGTAGACGACATAAGATGTTGGTGATGCTCTGTTAGGGCTTTAGTGCAGCTGTTTTCAGTTCCTGCTTGTTCTCGAGCTGGTTTAGCTTCAGTTTTGCCTTCAGGACAATATGTAAGCTCAATTGGACTGAGATCAAGTGACTGACTTGGTCACTGCAGACCAAGTTCATCCCATTCCTTCTGGGAAGGCTCTCCACACAGTTTAGGAGAGTGTTTATGGGAATGTTTGACCGACAGTTCTTCCAGAAGCTCATTGGTGAGGTCAGACACTGATGTTGGATGAGAAGGTCTGGCTTACAGTCTCCGCTCTAATTCATCCCAAAGGTGTTCTATCAGGTTGAGGTCAGGACTCTGTGCAGGCCAGTTAAGTTCTTCCACACCAAACTCTCTCCTCCATGTCTTTATGGAGCTGCTTTGTGCTCTGGTGGGCTCCAGTCATGTTGGAACAGAAAGGGGTCGTCCCCAAACTGTCCCCACAAAGTTGGGAGCATGAAATTGTCCAGAATCTCTTGGTCTGCTGAAGCATTAAGAGTTCCTTTCACTGGAGCTAAGGGTCCGAGCCCACCTCCAAAAAAACAACCCTACACCATAATCCCCCCTCCACCAAACTTTACAAATACCTCAATAAATACAAGAGAGCCTATGCCGTAACACTACCTCCACCATGCTTCACAAATGAGGTGGTAAGCTTTTAATCATGAACAAGTTCCTTCACTTCTCTATACTCTTCTCTTCCCATCTTTGGCTGACCAGGTTTTCTTTGCTTCATCTGTCCGTAAGATGCCGTTCCAGAACTTTTTAGATGTTTTCTTTTGGTAAACTTTAATCTGGTCTTCCTGTTTTTGAGGTTCACCAACAATTTACATCTTGTGGTACACACTCTGGTGTTGTCGGCTTGTGTTTCTTGGCTTTGACAAAGATACGTCTACCTCCTGGAGGTTGGTTCTTGATCTGGTCAGCTGTTGTGAAGTGGCTTTTTTGCTCTCCAGGGAAAGAATTTGTTTGTCATCCACCGCAGTTGTTTTCTACGGTCTTCTGGGCCTTTTGGTGAGCTGACCAGGACGTTCTTTCTTCTTTAGAATGCACTCGTTGATTTAATGTGTATTCTACGTCCCTGATGGGTCTTGTTTGGTTGCTTTAGTCTAATGATGGTTTGCTTCGCTGGGCTTCACACTGAGAGTTAATAGCAACAGATCCCAAAAGCCATACGTGAAACTCCCTTGAATTTTGTATCTGCTTAACTGTAAGTGAAATAATGAGGGACATCTGGACATGAAACAGCTGAGCAGCCAACTGTCCAATGACTTCTGAGCCTCTATTAATGGGGGGCTATGTATGAACATGGCTGCAATTCCTACTCCGTCCCCCTGATTTGGATGAAAACCCTCATGTTAAGTTGAAAGCCTACACTTTGAGCTCACTACTTCAATATGCTGTGGTTGGCAGCTAAAATATCAATAATTTACGATATACGTAAACATGTATTGAAAATAATGTTAAAACTGGAAGTCCTCCTGATGTTTAACAGCTTCCCTACTGCCCAGTTCCAGTCAAACGTTTGTCTGGTAGTGTATCTAAAACGTTTGACTGGTAGTGTACTAAAACGTTTGGCTGGTAGTGTATCTAAAACGTTTGGCTGGTAGTGTACTAAAACGTTTGGCTGGTAGTGTATCTAAAACGTTTGGCTGGTAGTGATCTAAAACGTTTGTCTGGTAGTGTATCTAAAACGTTTGGCTGGTAGTGTATCTACAACGTTTGGCTGGTAGTGTACTAAAACGTTTGGCTGGTAGTGTATCTACAACGTTTGGCTGGTAGTGATCTAAAACGTTTGTCTGGTAGTGCATCTAAAACGTTTGGCTGGTAATGTACTAAAACGTTTGGCTGGTAGTGTATCTAAAACGTTTGTCTGGTAGTGCATCTAAAACGTTTGTCTGGTAGTGTATCTAAAACGTTTGTCTGGTAGTGTATCTAAAACGTTTGTCTGGTAGTGTATCTAAAACGTCTGACTGGTAGTGTATCTAAAACGTCTGGCTGGTAGTGTATCTAAAACGTCTGGCTGGAAGTGTATCTAAAACGTCTGGCTGGAAGTGTATCTAAAACGTTTGGCTGGTAGTGTATCTAAAACGTTTGACTGGTAGTGTATCTAAAACGTTTGTCTGGTAGTGTATCTAAAACGTTTGACTGGTAGTGTATCTAAAACGTCTGGCTGGTAGTGTATCTAAAACGTCTGGCTGGTAGTGTATCTAAAACGTTTGGCTGGTAGTGTATCTAAAACGTTTGACTGGTAGTGAATCTAAAACGTTTGTCTGGTAGTGTATCTAAAACGTTTGGCTGGTAGTGTATCTAAAACGTTTGGCTGGTAGTGTATCTAAAACGTTTGGCTGGTAGTGTACTAAAGCGTTTGACTGGTAGTGTATCTAAAACGTTTGACTGGTAGTGTATCTAAAACGTTTGGCTGGTAGTGTACTAAAACGTTTGGCTGGTAGTGTACTAAAACGTTTGGCTGGTAGTGTACTAAAACGTTTGGCTGGTAGTGTATCTAAAGCGTTTGGCTGGTAGTGTATCTAAAGCGTTTGACTGGTAGTGTATCTAAAACGTTTGGCTGGTAGTGTATCTAAAACGTTTGGCTGGTAGTGTACTAAAACGTTTGACTGGTAGTGTATCTAAAACGTTTGGCTGGTAGTGTACTAAAGCGTTTGACTGGTAGTGTACTAAAACGTTTGGCTGGTAGTGTATCTAAAACGTTTGGCTGGTAGTGTATCTAAAACGTTTGGCTGGTAGTGTATCTAAAACATTTGGCTGGTAGTGTATCTAAAACGTTTGTCTGGTAGTGTATCTAAAACGTTTGTCTGGTAGTGTATCTAAAACATTTGGCTGGTAGTGTACTAAAACGTTTGGCTGGTAGTGTATCTAAAACGTTTGTCTGGTAGTGTATCTAAAACGTTTGGCTGGTAGTGATCTAAAACGTTTGGCTGGTAGTGTATCTAAAACGTTTGTCTGGTAGTGTATCTAAAACGTTTGGCTGGTAGTGTACTAAAACGTTTGGCTGGTAGTGTATCTAAAACGTTTGGCTGGTAGTGATCTAAAACGTTTGGCTGGTAGTGATCTAAAACGTTTGACTGGTAATGCATCTAAAACGTTTGGCTGGTAGTGTATCTAAAACGTTTGGCTGGTAGTGTATCTAAAACGTTTGACTGGTAGTGTATCTAAAACGTTTGGCTGGTAGTGTATCTAAAACATTTGGCTGGTAGTGTATCTAAAACGTTTGACTGGTAGTGTATCTAAAACGTTTGGCTGGTAGTGTATCTAAAACGTTTGACTGGTAGTGTATCTAAAACGTTTGACTGGTAGTGTATCTAAAACGTTTGGCTGGTAGTGTATCTAAAACATTTGGCTGGTAGTGTATCTAAAACGTTTGACTGGTAGTGTATCTAAAACGTTTATCTGGTAGTGTATCTAAAACGTTTATCTGGTAGTGTACTAAAACGTCTGACTGGTAGTGTATCTAAAACGTTTGACTGGTAGTGTACTAAAACGTTTGACTGGTAGTGTATCTAAAACGTTTGATTGGTAGTGTACTAAAACGTTTGACTGGTAGTGTATCTAAAACATTTGTCTGGTAGTGTACTAAAACGTTTGACTGGTAGTGTATCTAAAACGTTTGACTGGTAGTGTATCTAAAACGTTTGGCTGGTAGTGTATCTAAAACGTTTGATTGGTAGTGTATCTAAAGCGTTTGTCTGGTAGTGTACTAAAACGTTTGACTGGTAGTGTATCTAAAACGTTTGACTGGTAGTGTATCTAAAACGTTTGACTGGTAGTGTATCTAAAACGTTTGACTGGTAGTGTATCTAAAACATTTGTCTGGTAGTGTACTAAAACGTTTGACTGGAAGTGTATCTAAAACGTTTGACTGGTAGTGTATCTAAAACGTTTGGCTGGTAGTGTATCTAAAACATTTGACTGGTAGTGATCTAAAACGTTTGATTGGTAGTGTATCTAAAGCGTTTGTCTGGTAGTGTACTAAAACGTTTGACTGGTAGTGTATCTAAAACGTTTGACTGGTAGTGTATCTAAAACGTTTGTCTGGTAGTGTATCTAAAACGTTTGACTGGTAGTGTATCTAAAACGTTTGACTGGTAGTGTATCTAAAACGTTTGACTGGTAGTGTATCTAAAACGTTTGTCTGGTAGTGTATCTAAAACGTTTGGCTGGTAGTGTATCTAAAACGTTTGACTGGTAGTGTATCTAAAACGTTTGACTGGTAGTGTATCTAAAACGTTTGACTGGTAGTGTATCTAAACAGTTTGGCTGGTAGTGTATCTAAAACGTTTGACTGGTAGTGTATCTAAAACGTTTGACTGGTAGTGTATCTAAAACGTTTGACTGGTAGTGTATCTAAAACGTTTGACTGGTAGTGTATCTAAACAGTTTGGCTGGTAGTGTACTAAAACGTTTGTCTGGTAGTGTATCTAAAACGTTTGGCTGGGAGTGTACTAAAACGTTTGACTGGTAGTGTATCTAAACAGTTTGGCTGGTAGTGTATCTAAAACGTTTGACTGGTAGTGTATCTAAAACGTTTGACTGGTAGTGTATCTAAACAGTTTGGCTGGTAGTGTATCTAAAACATTTGACTGGTAGTGTATCTAAAACGTTTGTCTGGTAGTGTATCTAAAACGTTTGTCTGGTAGTGTATCTAAAACGTTTGACTGGTAGTGATCTAAAACGTTTGACTGGTAGTGTATCTAAAACGTTTGTCTGGTAGTGTATCTAAAACGTTTGACTGGTAGTGTATCTAAACAGTTTGGCTGGTAGTGTATCTAAAACATTTGACTGGTAGTGTATCTAAAACGTTTGGCTGGTAGTGTATCTAAAACGTTTGTCTGGTAGTGTATCTAAAACGTTTGACTGGTAGTGTATCTAAAACGTTTGACTGGTAGTGTATCTAAAGCGTTTGACTGGTAGTGTATCTAAAACGTTTGACTGGTAGTGTATCTAAAACGTTTGGCTGGTAGTGTATCTAAAACGTTTGACTGGTAGTGTATCTAAAGCGTTTGACTGGTAGTGTATCTAAAACGTTTGGCTGGTAGTGTATCTAAAACGTTTGACTGGTAGTGTATCTAAAACGTTTGGCTGGTAGTGTATCTAAAACGTTTGTCTGGTAGTGTATCTAAAACGTTTGACTGGTAGTGTATCTAAAACGTTTGGCTGGTAGTGTTACTAAAACGTTTGACTCTTAGGGTTGCCTCTGTAATGCTGGTTTCTTATCAGGAGTTTGTGGAGTAGATAATGATGTTAGGAGCTGTTATTCTATAATAGCTTGTGTTCTAATTCGGTTCTAACTGAACCGGTCACGGTGATTTAACAGATACGATCTCAGAGTTTCTGTAACACAGTCCCAGATTTACAGCTGCAGACCGTTAGCTCATCTGTTGATGCTCTGTTTATGAGAACGCTCTCTATGATATTCGTCATTGGCCAATTTCTGACCACAGGAGCACTTCTGACTGCTTTGTCATGATGATGGAGCGTGAATGGACACTGGTCATCACCTCTCCGTAACTCCATTACACTGACCAACCAACAGAACCAATCGCTCACAAGAACATGAGCTCCATATAGATGTTCCTTCCAGAGGTGGACAATAAGTAGTCACTCTAGAACTCTTCTTCTTCTACAGTTATTTAGGAAACAGGTTGTTTTCAATCACACGATTCCCACAATGTTGGGAACTCAGATGAAGGCAGTGCGTGAAGAACAGAATGGAGGAGATGGAGGTGAGGAGATCACAGTAGATGTAAGACATGATGCTGATGTGATGCTGAGAGATTTGAGCTGAACTGGAAGATGAGCAGCTATCAAGCAGCAGATACAAGAACCACCAAGAAAACAAACCACCACATACTAAAGTGTTGAGCTCCAACTTGTGTGTTGGCGGTTGGTGGACCTCCATACCGAGGAGCTCCACAACGTCTGTGGTTTGGTTTTCTTTGACTGCCCTGTGGATTAACCAGCAACCAACACTCAACTCCACCCCTCTCGTCATTAACATTACAGCTGTTTACTTACTAAATCTATCACCAGCTTTCACCCCCAGATCACCCTTACACACTACAATACTCACTACTACTGACCACCAGCACCATCAGCTCAGCTTCTCATTCACCAGTTCTCCTGTTTCCACACTAAATGGAGCGGCAGGTACGTTCTAGCGCTTGCTGCACTGTTTAAGGTGGAACAGGAAAACTGGTGAATGAGCTGACGACACTCTCGTGCGGTTGGTAGGAGTGAGTATTGTAGAGTGAACAGTTGGTCTGTGGGTGATGTGACTGGTCACTGGTGAGAGAGTTAAAACTACAGCTACTAAAAACTAGAACCTGAACTTCAGTCTGTTGGTACTCAATAAACTTAAACTGAACGTGAGCAACGCAAACCATAGATACGTTAAGAGCTTGTGATAGCGCCCCCATGTGGAAACTCACTTTGCAGCTTTCCCCATAGCAAAGCAGTGACATAACACTGTTTGCAAACAACCTGTTTTCTTTGTTTTCTTTTCTGCAACCTGTACTGCTTTGTGATTGGTCACATCTTTGATCTCTGAGGAGGAGGAGAACACTGATAGATGCTGCGTGTATGAAGACATTGCACTGTCGCTCTACGAGTTACTTTAAAGTAAAGAGGCCTGTAGAGCTGCTACTTTCCTTCTCCCACCACAGAAACCACCCTGTAGTCAGAGCTTAGGCTTCTCTATCCACCTCGGCTCTCTCTCTCCACACACGGTGAAGTTAAATCCAGGAACAAGCCTTTTGTTGTTTGTTCACTAAATCAGTTTTCTGAAGCGCAGCCAGCCGAGTGAAGGAGGGACACTCAGGTATCTGCTTCCCGCGATGTTGCTTAGGTAACCCTCTAAATAAGAAGATGAGGAATCTGAAGCATGTCATGAATCACTCTGTCTCTGTGTTGCCTACTTGCCTTTTCAGCCCATGCCCAGAGTCCGATGCCCAGGAACGCCGCTCCCAGCAACTGGAACACAACACAAACGCACATCATCAGATCACAACGCTTACAGTCCGGCCAGAAAATACTCAGAACAACAACAACATACCTATTACTGTTACTACTACTACCATTATTACTACTACCACTTCTACTACTATTACTATTACTATTACCATTATTACTACTACCACCATTATTACTACTACTACCATTATTACTACTACTACCATTATTACTACTACCACTTCTATTACTATTACTATTACCATTATTACTACTACCACCATTATTACTATTACTATTACCATTATTACTACTACTACCATTATTACTACTACTACCATTATTACTACTACCACTTCTATTACTATTACTATTACTATTACCATTATTACTACTACCACCATTATTACTATTACTATTACTATTATTACTACTACCACCATTATTACTATTACTATTACCATTATTACTATTACTACCATTATTACTACTACTACCATTATTACTACTACCACTTCTATTACTATTACTATTACCATTATTACTACTACCACCATTATTACTATTACTATTACCATTATTACTACTACCACCATTATTACTATTACTATTACTATTATTACTACTACCACCATTATTACTATTACTATTACCATTATTACTACTACCACCATTATTACTATTACTATTACCATTATTACTACTACCACCATTATTACTATTACTATTACTATTATTACTACTACCACCATTATTACTATTACTATTACCATTATTACTATTACTACCATTATTACTATTACTACCATTATTACTACTACCACTTCTATTACTATTACTATTACTATTACCATTATTACTACTACCACTTCTATTACTATTACTATTACTATTATTACTACTACCACCATTATTACTATTACCATTATTACTATTACTATTACCATTATTACTACTACTACCATTATTACTACTACTACCATTATTACTACTACTACTACTATTATTACTACCACTTCTATTACTGTTACTATTACTACTACCATTATTACTATTACTATTACTATTATTACTACTACCACCATTATTACTATTACCATTATTACTATTACTATTACCATTATTACTACTACTACCATTATTACTACTACTACCATTATTACTACTACTACTACTATTATTACTATTACTATTACTATTATTACTACCACTTCTATTACTGTTACTATTACTACTACCATTATTACTATTACTATTACTACCATTATTACTATTATTACCATTATTACTACTACCACTTCTATTACTATTACTATTACTACTACTATTACCATTATTACTACTACTACTACCATTATTACTATTACTATTACTACCATTATTACTACTATTACCATTATTACTACTACTACTACCATTATTACTACCACCACCATTATTACTATTATTACTACTACTACTACTACTACCACCATTATTACTATTATTACTACTACTACTACTACTACCACCATTATTACTATTATTACTACTACTACTACTACTACCACCATTATTACTATTACTATTACTACTACCATTATTACTACTACTACTACTACTACCACCACCACCATTATTACTATTATTACTACTACTACTACTACCACCACCACCATTATTACTATTATTACTACTACTACTACTACCACCACCACCACTATTATTACTATTATTACTACTACTACTACCACCATTATTACTATTACTACCATTATTACTATTACTACTACTACTACTACTACTGTTACTACCATTATTACTACTTCTACTACTACTATTACTACTACTACCACTATCACCTCTACTACTACTATTAATGCTACACTACTACTAACAACAACAATAACCATAATAAACTACTACTACTACTAGTGATACTATTACTACCACTGTTACTACCACTACTACTACTAATAACAATGATAAAAATAATAATAATAATAATAAACACCTACTGTTAATAATACTAAAAATAAAAATAACAGTAATAATAATTTATTTACTACTAAAGAAAAGATACAAAAACATTAGAAAGATTATTTTTTTGTATAATGACATATTTCTGTGTTTAAAATCTAAGATGGTGTGACTCGTGGGCAGAAAGTGTCAGCATGGCGGTGTCAGGTGTAGGAATACAGCAGTATGGACCATCCAGACGTGGCTGACAGGTATCTTAATGGTTTGTCAGCTGAAGACAGGCTGTCGGACACTAATAAGCTACAGATTGCCTGACCTGTTGTCTGTATGACAGTAGTTAAGATTAAGTAATAAAGAGAATAATGTACTGCTCGGCAAGTGACAAGCACATAAACTACAGCTATACAAGACCTGGCCTATTCTAAACACGACTAACAGCTATAAACTGGATTAACTCTGTATCGCTGTTTATTGTATGTTAAATGGCTAGAACTACCGCTGCTACTGCTATCTCGCTGTACACAGATCAGCAATAACATTAAAACCACCTCCTTATATCTACACACACTGTCCACTGTATCAGCTCCACTGACAATACAGGAGCTACACGTACAGACTGTAGTTCATCTGATTCTCTGTATTACCCTGTTTTTCAATAATCAGGACCCCCACAGGACCACCACAGAGCACGTACTACTATGGAGGTGGATTATTCTCAGCACTGCAGTCACATTGTTGTGCTGGTGTGAGTGGATCAGACACAGCAGTGCTGCTATAGTGTTTAACCACTGTGTCCACTCACTGTCCACTCTATTAGACACTCCTACTACTTTCTGGTCCACCTTGTAGATGTAAAGTCAGAGACAGTAGCTCATCTGCTGCTGCACAGTTTGTGTTCTCTGGTTCTTCATCAGTGGACACAAGACGCCGCCCACAGGACACTACTGTCTGGATAGTTTTGGTTGGTGGATGATTCTCAGTCCAGCAGTGACACTGAGGTGTTTAAACACTCCAGCAGCAGCAGCACTGCTATGTCTGATCCACTCACACAAGCACAACACACACTAACACACCACCACCATGTCAGTGCCACTGCAGTGCTGAGAATGACCCACCTCCCTAATAGTATTTGCTCTGTGGTGGTCCTGATCATTGAAGAACAGAGAAATAAAGTATACAGAGAATAGGGGTGTAAGAAAATCAGGATATTATGTTTAGTGATACTGTATTGATTCTCAAAAAAACAGTACTGATACACAGATTTCTGGCAGACAGTAAATCACTGTGTGTTGTGTTTAAACCTCTGACCACTAGATGGCAGTGTTGTAATCCATTTTCAGCTCTACTCCAACATTAACAAGTAGCACAAGGGTGCAGTGCTATTGTAAGCATTGATAAAGCTGTTCATACAGTGGTGTGTTTTAATAGTAGGATCTGAAAAATCACAGTGTATCACAGTATATCGTGATATATTGAATTGTAACCGCTGTATCACGATACGTATTGTATCGCCAGGTTCTTGCCAATACACAGCCCTAACAGAGAATCAGATGAACTACAGTCTGTAAGTGTACAACTACAGAGTACTCCTATATGGTCAGAGGCGTTGATAGAATGGACATTATTCAATGGTTTGACTAACGAGCTGTTAGCTGTAGGACTTGTACAGTAGGTCTTCTACGAATAGCAGATGTGAGTATAGCTAGATTTACGGTTTCCATCAAGTGACTCATGCTCTAATGTAGGCTTATCATCGCAACCGCACGGCTTCATAAGGCAAAAATAAACCACGGCAATTTGTCTCAAAGGGTATCTTGGACACTGGTAGTCCATAAAAATGAAGGTCACTCGTTTTTCCATTGCTATTCAGGCATCCAACGGCACAACAAGGCATTTCTGTCATACTCCGTGGATCTCATCCATTTCCCTCCACTTGTTGGTTGGTTATTATGGCCACCACAACCCGCACACAACCACCAGTGATGCACCCTTGACATGTACTCGTAAACGGTCTATAGAGTAAGGAGGTACAGAAAATCAGACCAGCACAAAACAGCCGTGCAGGGTTCAACATATCATCACCGTCCAATGAAAAAACCAAGCCTCTCCAAAATTGCAACTTTACAGGAGAGAACAAAAACATACTTAACTTTTAATGCAAGTCAATGGAACCGGAATTTTTTCCAAGCTGTTTTGGAGCACTTCTATTGGTCCGGTCATCACGAAATGCTCACACAATGTAAAAGACCATTGGCGTGTTCAGAAGATGTAGAAAACACAAAATCCACAAAAACAAATGTTTGTCTTTGGATATATAGGTAAGCCTGAATGCCTGCGGCAGGGAATACGCTAATTCTGGACAGCGGTGATTTAATTTAGAGGAAATGTTGAGCTATTTTTGGGAAACACCCATCCGAGGAACTGCATACCTGCCTTTCTTTCGCTCTTCTAACCAAACACACCTTTGCCAGAGGGAAGGATGGTGCAATTCAGCTGTGCGGATGAATATAACCAACTCAATACAGTGTTGTTTGTTGGTAGCAGTTTGAAGGGCGAGCAGTCGCTACGAAGGCCAGGATCGATCACTCGGGAGATGTTTTGTAGATGTTTTTATGTCTTATTCTACTAAAGCAGACCAAAACAGTCACAGTTTACAGAAGTCAGTCTGTAGACTTGCATGAAAAACTACTCAGACATGAATGAAAATGGTCACTCGTTGATAAGCATGTACTGTGTAGAGGTTTTTAGGCACTTGGGGACATTACTAGACATAAAAAGTATTTTTCCCAGACAGGAAGCTTTAATTTGCTCAGCAAAACACTATTATTTAAACATTTAAACAGTATTAATACAGTAAGTAGCGCTTTTATATATCATCTCCAAAGAAAACAAGCATCTCCAAAATGGCAACTTTACAGGAGGCCGTTTTCACACCTGTAGTTGGTTTCACTGGTCCGGATCAGTTAATGAGTTTGTTTACTGGGAGCATTTCCTCCTCGGTTAAGTTTGTTTTCACACAGACAAAAACCTAAACGCACCAAAATGCGCCCCAACAAACTATGTGAGCGCGTCGTCTCCTCTGATTGGTCAGAGCTATCTGGTGTGCAAGCAAGAAAGTAAACACAGGGAGAAGATCCGGTTTTCCCAAACTACTGCACATTTCTTGTAGAGCGTATCACGGAGCAGCGGCAGAGACAGCATCTGTTCATAGCTGTAATAATAATCTGATAATAAACCAAACTACAGTCCACCTGCAGACCACCCAGCTCACTCCAAACATCAAGTACACAACGTCCCTCACTGCTAGTCCAACAGAGACCTCGCTTCATTGTCCTCGCCCTGTTAGCTGCTACAGTTCTCCAGTTCTCTGTTTACGCCATCTGCCGCATCCCATAATGCAAAGCACACCTGGCTGCAGGAGATGTTTAGATCAAACTTGTGGAGGACACCTAATACTTGGGTCGGATCGAGATCAGATCATGTTCTCACCACAAACGAATCGCTCTGGAGGTCGTTTTGAACCGGACCGAGACCACCTTCTCCCGAGGGTCTCGGTGTGGTTGTTTTGGTCCGCACCCGAGTGTGATTACTGTTTTCACACCTGCCAAAACAAATTGCACCAAACAAACCAGAGTCCGTTTTAACCAGACTAACTAGTGCTGGTGTGAAAACAACCTTAATGTAAGTCTATGGAACCAGAATGTTTCACAAGCCATTTTGGAGCACTCCTATTGGTCCAATAACCAAGAAATTTCTACACCATGTAAACAGCAACTGTAGTGTTCACAGGATATTGAAAAATTAAAATTGACTAAAATGGAGACATACATTTTTCTTTGGACAGTGAACGTCAGCGTGTTTATTTAACCTGTGAATGGAAATGTACTATGTGGGAGTTTTAGTCACTTGAAAAATTATATTATATATAAAAAGCTATTTTTCCAGACAGTAAGCTTTTATTTACTCAGCAAAACACTATTATTAAATATTCTAACAGTATTAATACAGTAAGTAATGCTTTTACATACGTCAGTGTGTTTATTTAACCCTTTCCAAACTTCTCCTTCTATAAACAACCCAGTATTATTTACAGTTCTCATCTAATACCTGCTTTGACTGCTCAGTACTTCATTAAGCTAAATCAAGATTTGCTGCTGAAGGAACTGAACACATTCATACAATGTCTGGGGCGTCCAGGAGAAATCAAGATCTGATCTACTTCTCTCACAATAAGATATTCATGATACTGCTGTTCTTACTGGTGTACATACTTGTATTGATCAGATAAAGGCTTTTAAACTATCAGCTTAGGTCCACAGTGGTGTATATGATGTATGTGAACAGAGGTTTTATTATTAATATTAGCAAAAATGAGTTTGGGGCAGCTAACTTCTTCTCAGAACAGCATTCTTCAGGTAAACTTGCCCACATGGTTGGGTGAGGAAATGTTGGGAATGTTAATTATTGTAAATCTGATGTGCTTGATGCTGACGCTGACCAGTAACTCTGTTAAACCTCAGCACACAGAAGAGCCTACACACAGGAAATCCTGAGATTAGTTGCCAGCACAACATGCATTTGATACACTTACACACAATCGGAAAGCGTCTTTGATCGAAATGAGGCCGAGGACGACTCCCCATGAGTCACGAGTCACATGAATCACAGACAGAGGAAGTTGTTTCACTGCTGTTTCACATCACTGTGCCATATTACACACACCTCCACCATACAGAGTATGGGTCTCTCTCAGGAGCTCAGTGAACTCCAGCGTGGTACCGTGATAGGACGCCACCTGAGCAACACGTCCAGTGGTGAAGTTTCCTCACAACTAAATATTCCACAGTGGACTGTCAGTGGTGTTCTAACAAAGTGGAAGTGATTGAGAACGACAGCAACTCAGACACCAAGTGGTAGAACACGTACAATGACAGAGCGGGTCAGCAGACGCTGAGGAGCATAGAGCACAGAGGTCACCAACTTTCTACAGAGTCAATCACTACAGACCTCCAAACTTCATGTGGACTTCAGATCAGCTCAAGAATAAAGCGTAGAGAGCTTCATGGAATGGGTTTTCATAGTCGAGCAGCTGCATCCAAGTCTTACATCATCAAGCGCAACGCAAAGCATCGGACTCTAGACCACCACTGGACTCTAGAGCAGTGGAGACGTGTTCTCTGAAGTGACCAATCTGGCAATCCGATGGACGAGTCTGGGTTTGGCAGTTGCTAGGAGAACCGTACTTCTCTGACTGCATTGGTGGAGGGGGGATTATGGCGTGCGGTTGTTTTTCAGGAGGTGGGCTCTGCCCCTTAGTTCCAGTGAAAGGAACTCTTAATGCTTCAGCAGACCAAGAGATTCTGGACAATTTCATGCTTCCAACTTTGTGGAACCAGTTTGGGGGACGACCCCTTCCTGTTCCAACATGACTGGAGCCCACCAGAGCACATAGCAGCTCCATAAAGACATGGAGGAGTGAGTTTGGTGTGGAAGAACTTAACTGGCCTGCACAGAGTCCTGACCTCAACCTGATAGAACACCTTTGGGATGAATTAGAGCGGAGACTGTGAGCCAGACCTTCTCGTCCAACATCAGTGTCTGACCTCACCAATGAGCTTCTGGAAGAACTGTCGGTCAAACATTCCCATAAACACTCTCCTAAACCGTGTGGAGAGCCTTCCCAGAAGAGCTGAAGCTGTTATAGCTGCAAAGGGACGTCATATTAAAGCCTATGGATTAAGAACAGGACGTCACACCTTTTCACTTCCAGCACTGACACGGACACCAGGGGTCTGTCTCAAAACCTAGTGATCTCCTACATAGGCAGCATTTCACATCATAGTATGCACTCCTGACATGTAGACTGTCCCAATTCTTACATACCTTAAACATACTGTCTACTGAGGAACCTTATTTAGACCTGATTTTAAAGAAGCATCGAACGCTTCCTCAGCCGCTAAGACAATCCCATGATGCAACACAGGCTAATCTACGAGCAGTGAAGTGGTTTTAAAATGTGAGTTATTTTGATTCTCTCTGGAGTTTTAATGTGTTTCTGGTCATATAATCACACAAAACAGTTTTTTATTATCAACTCTGTAACGAGTCCTTCACCATTTAGCAGTTTTATACTCGAGACATTAGCATTTATGCTAGCAGATTTTTAAGCCTCGGCCTATTGTTTTGGATGCCGGCCGGTAGCTTAGCAACAAGCTAAACCACCGGTGGCGTGCTGCAGTGGGCGGGAACGAGCCGTGACGCAGTCTCTCTCTAACTAGAGTCTCAGTAATCTGTTTTATGAGGAGAGATGAGGAGAGAACACTGATACTTACACACTCACTACCTAGACAGCCTACTTAGACACTCACTAGGATTTGAGACACACCCTTAAAAAGCCCAAAGTACACGCCAGAGACAGAAACGCTCCACTTTTCTCAGCTGCTTGAAAAGCCTCATTGAAATTCCAGCCCTTTTCTCTGTTACAAGGTGACATCATCCACTAACACAATCCTTAGTGCCCGCCTACCTGCAAGCTTGGCACACCCTTTAAACAACACCGCCACTTTTACCAGCTCTGGTGGTTGACTAATCAAAACAGAGAGGGCGAGCTGACCAATTAGAGCACACTAGGCTTACTGGGGAGGCGGAGCTTAAAGACACAGGAGCTCTAACAGAGGGTTTCAGACAGAGAGTGAATACAGACGTACAGTATGTGATAAATTAGTGTTTTTTTGGAAAACTGAAGCATGTAAATCTATAAAATAAGCATAAAAGCCCTTTTTTAAAATTGTAACTTTATTTTGTTGAAAATGTTTTGCCATTTTTCATGTGTGCATATATTTTCACTCTCTTTTTCTTTCTTTCCTTTCTTCCTTTGCCTTAGACATGCTTAAGAACACTCCTATACTGTCACTGTCCAATGAAAATCACCATCATCTGAACACGCCAGTGGTGATGAACAGACCAATAGAAATACTCCAACATAGCTTGGATAAACCTCTGGTTCCATTCACTTCCATTATAAGTAAAGTATGTTTTTGGTCTCTCCTGTAAAGTTGCAATTTTGGAGACACTTGTTTATCATTGGACAGCGATGATATATTCCTGGGCATTATTTTTAATAACAACCATATTTAACAGCTGGAGTTCATGTGTTTTCTGGTATGTTTGTGCAAAATAATGTTTAAAAAATCCTTAAGTTTCTCCAGCACAGCTTTTTTCTCGAGTATTGCACAAGGATTGGGCCCCCACCGTAGTTTAGGGAGGCCAATGACGCAATGCCCCTCCACAGTTGGCACATATGGTGGGAGAGGAGTGGCTATTAAAAGAAGCTGCACGTTCCTGTGGAGCTAATAACTTGGGAAGAAGCCCAACTAGTAAATCACCCACTGCACACAGCCAGCAGCACAGCACAGCAACACCAGATCACACCACACCATCACACCACACCATCACACCAGATCACACCACACCATCACACCACACCATCACACCAGATCACACCACACCATCACACCAGATCACACCACACCATCACACCACATCACACCACACCATCACACCAGATCACACCATCACACCAGATCACACCACACCATTACACCAGATCACACCACACCATCACACCAGATCTCACCACACCAGATCACACCACACCATCATACCAGATCACACCACACCATCACACCAGATCACACCACACCATCACACCAGATCACACACCATTACACCAGATCACACCACACCATTACACCAGATCTCACCACACCATCACACCAGATCACACACCATTACACCATCACACCAGATCACACCACACCATCACACCAGATCACACCACACCATCACACCAGATCACACCACACCATATCACACCACACCATTACACCAGATCACACCACACCATTACACCAGATCTCACCACACCATCACACCAGATCACACCACACCATCACACCACACCATCACACCACACCATTACACCAGATCACACCACACCATTACACCAGATCACACCACACCATCACACCACACCATCACACCAGACCATCACACCAGACCATCACACCACACCATTACACCAGATCTCACCACACCATCACACCAGATCACACCACACCATGACACCAGATCACACCACACCATTTCCCAGACCATCACACCATTACACCAGACCATTACACCAGACCATTACACCAGATCACACCACATCATTACACCAGACCATTACACCAGACCATCACACCAGACCATTTCCCAGACCATCACACCAGTCCATCACACCACACCATTACACAAGACCATTACACCAGATCACACCACACCATCACACCAGTCCATCACACCAGACGCTGGTGTGTATCGGGTAAAGCACACACGTGTGAGTCACTTAGTAGAGCATGTGTTAGAAATAGCTCTATGGTGTAACTGTTTCTCTACTGGTGATACAGTGCTGGGATTTAGTGCTGACGCTGGTGCTGATGGGAATACAGCACTGACGCAACCCTGCGCCTCTCAGCCTGCAGCTCGCCCAGTTCTTGTGCATCAGTGTATTTTCACTACTAGGCCATGTAATCAGATATCGGTGATGACCGACACGTGAGCTGATGCCGAGATCTCACACACAATAATGGTGCACGCCGTGTGAGACAGAACTGCAGCACCCGCTGATTCATTAACTGTCCTGAAATGTAAAGCACTGATACAGAGAGAGGAGACGGGATCACCCCCAACTACAGTGGTCTGTCATGTCACCACAACAACATTTACACATTTACATTTACTTTTCAGAAACACTGCAGTCCAGTAGGTCAAAGACGCGCACTTACTCACACACATTCACTCTGTCACACTTATTCACACACACACACACACACACACACACACAATCAATCAATCAATCTATCAATCATATTTTAGCTCGGAAGTACATTGAGGGCAACCCTCATTTTCAATGCAGCAGAGTATTTACAAGAACAGGGATTGACATGACAAGGAAACTAAAAACAAAATTTAATAGAAATAAAAATAGAAATAATAAATAATAAAAAATAGATAAAAGTTAAGATTTAATTAATAAGAAGTTAAGATAAAAAGAGGGTAAAAGGAGGGAAAAAACAAAATATAAGAATAATAAAATAATAAAACATTAAAATAATATAAGATAAAATAATAATATAAAACTAATTAAGTCAAATAACATAATAAAATAAATTAAATAATAAAGAAACACATTCTCACACTCACTCAGACACTGTCTCACTTATTCTCACACTCACTTTGTCACACTTATTCACACAGACACACGCTCACACACTTATTCATACACTCACTCTCTCCCACACACTGTCTGACACGTATTCTTACACTCACTTTGTCACACTTATTCACACACTCACACTTACACTTATTCACACACTCACTTTGTCACACTTATTCACACACTCACACTTACACACTTATTCACACACTCACACTTTCACACTTATTCACTTATTTTTAGTTCTGAATGAGTGTGCGAGTGTGCTGAAAAACTCCTACACACTGCATAACATGAAATGACGAAAGTGCTCCATTCAGGCTAAACGTGTTGCTCGTCTTTCTTTGTGGCAGATACTTCAGGATGATGTATTTGGAGATGCGAGCAGAGGTTTGGTGTGTGGGACTCTGGGGGGCTACAGATCGCTACTGCAGGGTCCTCCAGCTCTCCTCTCTCCTTTCAGCATTTAAAGAGGACGCCACCTCCGTCTGCTTTGTCTCCGTGTTGTGTTAAATATTATTTATTATTATTTTATGTGTCAAATCAGAATCAGATTAATGGTAAAATAGATGGATGAATATAAAAGGAGCAACACTGAACAAGCAAAATTCAAATCCAAGCTAAATCCCCAAACCCCCCCTCCCTCTGAAAAAAGGGGAAGGGCGATCCCACCAAATATCCAGATTTTTAATGGGAGAATATCCCAATAATACATTCTCAACCTCGCCCAGACCGACTCACTACAATACCCAGCATGCACTGTCCACACAGACACCACACAGTCCTGAGAGGACGCTACCGAGCAGATTCCCAGTGTTGATTCCCAGCGTCTGATCTGCGGAGCAGCGTGAGCATAACGTGATCGCAGGGAGGTGAAGGTCAGGGGTCAGGTATCAGCAGCTTTAATCCCATAATCCTATTCCCCTCCAGCTACGACTAATCCCAGAGGATTACAGGGGGACACAGCTCACTCACGCCCTGCTACCTGCTCCGCCACCGCCTCGCTCTCTCCTTACTATGTCCTTATCCCTCCGAGGGTCTCTCATTCCCACCGCTCGCTCATCCAAACCGCTCAATAAAGCGCCCGTCTGCACCGAAACGTGGCCCGCTAGCATTAAAGGGCCCGTATCCTAGTAACAATATACAAGCTTATTTAGTTCTCTAGGTAAAAGAGCCTGAGCACACAAACACTGTTAAAGGTTTTGTGATGTCACAAAGGCACTTAAACACATCGGCCAATCCAGCCTCTTCGGGCTGAAGCTGAAGAGGGAGTGTTTCTGTTCTGAGTACCTTTTGATTGATGGGCAACACAGGGCAGCCAATCAGAACACAGTGTTTAAACACTCCAGCAGCAGCACTGCTGTTTCTGATCCACTCACACCAGCACAACACACACTAACATACCACCACCACGTCAATGTCACTGCAGTGCTAAGAATGACCCACCTCTCTAGTAGTACCTGCTCTGTGGTGGTCCTGTGGGGGTCCTGATCATTGAAGAACAGGGTAATAAAGTATACAGAGAATCAGATGAACTACAGTCTGTAAGTGTAGCTCCTGTATGGTCAGTGGAGCTGATATACTGAACAGTGAGTTTAGATACAATGAGGTGGTATCTCCATAACCAAACAGGACGTACCCATGTGATTGAGTTGTACCTGCTCTGTGGTGGTCCTGTGGGGGTCCTGATCATTGAAGAACAGGGTAACAAAGTAGATGTAAATGTAGAACAGAGGTCATTTACATATAGCAGTGTTAAAACCAAACAAAACACAAGCACAAGCATCCTACGTGTTAAAGATAGTGGAAAACAAGGAAATGTCACTAGGGGTCTGTCTCATTAACTAGTGAGTGTCTAAGTAGGCTGTCTAGGTAGCAGCTGTGTAAGTATCAGCATTCTCTCCTCATCTCTCCTCATAAAACAGATTACTGAGACTCTAGTCTGTCCCAATTATTACATAATCACCTAATCACACCCACCTGAACTGACCGCAGCCACATAAGCTGCCTGCAGTGTGTTCTAACGGTGCTCCAGCACGTTCAGACAGCAGCTCTGAGTGACATTGGACTGTTTGCTTGCTGCACATCTAGTTTTGGTTTACTCGCTCATACTTTCCCTCAAACGCCTCATACTTTTAATTAAACACAAGGAGGTGACAGAGAGTGATGAACTTCAGCCATAACATTAAAACCACCTCCTTATATCTACACACACTGTCCACTGTATCAGCTCCACTGATCATACAGGAGCTCCACTTACAGACTGTAGTTCATCTGATTCTCTGTAGACTTTATTACCCTGTTCTTCAATGATCAGGACCCCCACAGAGCAGGTAGTATGTAGGTGGTGGGTCTACACAGAGAGTGTTGTGTGTTGTGCTGGTGTGAGTTAAGTGTTTATACACTGTGTCCACTCACTGTCCACTCTATTAGACACTCCTACTACTTGCTGGTCCACCTTGTGGATGTAAAGTCAGAGACAGTAGCTCATCTGCTGCTGCACAGTTTGTGTTCTCTAGTTCTTCATCAGTGGACACAGGACGCCGTCCACAGGACACTGCTGTCTGGATAGTTTTGGTTGGTGGACGATTCTCAGTCCAGCAGTGACACTGAGGCGTTTAGACACTCCAGCAGCAGCACTGTTGAGTCTGATCCACTCACACCAGCACAACACACACTAACACACCACCATCATGTCAGTGTCACTGCAGCGCTGAGAATGACACACCTCCCTAATAGTACCTGCTCTGTGGTGGTCCTGTGGGGGTCCTGATTATTGAAGAACAGGGTAATAAAGTCTACAGAGAATCAGATGAACTACAGTCTGTAAGTGTAGCTCCTGTATGGTCAGTGGAGCTGATAGAATAGTCAGTGTAGATACCAGGAGGTGTTTATAATGTTATGGCTGATGGGTGTATGCACATCTATTACTGTCAGCTTATAGTTTTAATACTAGACTAGACTAAGACTTAACATCTCATGTGATTCAGCTGTCAGTCACTGTAACACTCATTTGTTTATATCTGAATAAGTGATATACAGTCTGGAATTCAAGCTTCCGTTTGGGAGAAATAAGCAGTTGTGTATGCCGGGAATACACATAAGACTGTTTCATACCATGTCCTCACAGCAGCCCACATACCACTGGGTAAGGAACGTGGAACGTTGGGTTAAAACCAGAAGCAGCAGAGACCGTACAGCAGAGTGTTTCTGTAATAGTTCTGTGACGGGACAGTATTTCTCTCACACTTCTGGTGGTACTTGTGGTTAGTGACTCAAAGAGAGATAGCCAGTACTTTTTTTTATTGCCCATCTAGTACAACCAAACACACCAAAAGAAAAGGGGTGGGGGGTAGGGGTGGGTGATATGGCCCTACAATTATATCACGATATTTTATGGTATTTTTGTGATATTGATACTCTTGGCGATATAACAAAACATTGAATTAAAAAAAATATTACAAGAATACACTACTGCAACAAAATGAAATTAATTTTATTGCATACGATATGATATATGTCACACCCCTAACTGAGATATTAAAAAATACAAAAACATTATCAGATAAGAGAAGTCAATGATCCAGAATGTCACAATACTAAATCATGAACTCCAAATATCTCCATATATCCAGGACTGAAGTAAAGTGAATGATACTGAACAGATAAAATGAGAAAAGTGTGAATTTTTCTTTTATTAAAAACAGTAAAAAGTATTACCCTGATGTGATAATTAGAGATGGGTGATATGGTACGATATTTCAGGGTATAATATCGTTCACCATATTCAAAAATGTTCACAATATTATTGTGTACGATACGATATGGCACACCCCTAGAAGAGGGATGATATACATACAAACTGTAATAATAATAATAATAATAATAATAATATAATACAGTAACTACAAACTACTAGACATAGTCCTCACGTATACCCCAGCTAAAGAAGAACGAATAAATAAACAATTATAATGAAATATAACCCACTTAGTCCTTTACTGTCAGCTCCCTATATACATATACCTATATCCCTATATACACAAGCATTTATATACACAATAGCATTGCACCCTTGTGCTGCTTGTTAATGTTGGAGTGGAGTTGAAAATGGATTACAACACTGACATCTAGTGGTCAGAGGTTTAAACACAACACACCCTGATTTACTGTCTGCCAGTAATCTGTGTATCAATACTGTGTTTTTAAGACTTGCTACAGTATCACCAAACATAATATCCAGATATTCCATGTTTTCAATATTTTCTTACACCCCTAATGAACACTGGCTGGGTATGACTAGGTATTGTACTTATACTGTATGTAACCCTGTATTGTATTCTCTTCTCTCCAGGTATCAAGTTTCTGGCAGTGTTTGAGCTGAAGAGTAGTTTGGACTTAAGCTTGTTTGTACAATGCGTATCGTGATAGAGCGGTCACGACTCAGTATATCATGATATACTGCGATACTGTAAGCAAAGTAATATATATATTGTGATTTTTCAAATCCTACTATCAAAACACACCACTATATTAACAGGTTTGTCAATGCTTACAATAGCACTGCACCCTTGTGCTGCTTGTTAATGTTGGAGTGGAGCTGAAAATGGATTACAACACTGCCATCTAGTGGTCAGAGGTTTAAACACAACACACAATGATTCACTGTCTGCCAGTAATCTGTGTATTGATACTGTGTTTTTGAGAATCGATACAGTATCACTAAACATAATATCCTGATATTTAATATTTTGATATTTTCTTACACCCCTAGCATACATAAGCTTCTATTGCTTGCTAGTGCAAAACTACAGAGTTGACCTTCAGTAACCAAACACGCTTTTCAACTGCGTTTCAGGTGTACAGATCCAAACATCCCTATTCACTCTCTCACACCCCTCCACCCCCTCCCACGTCCTCTCACATCCCCCTCCTTTATTCCCCGCTGGCAGTGAAGCATGTGTCTGGGCTGTGAAGGAACGAATGAGAGGGCGGAGTTGTGGGGGGGGAGGTGGGTGCGTGCTGGGTATTTTTCCCCTACAGCGGGAGAGACGCAGTGGAATCGGGGGAGATGCAAACAGAGCAAACCGCAAACGATCTGAAGATCTGCTCATCTCACCAAAGAGATAATGGAGAGCAGCCTGGCTCAGAGGGAGGGAGACAACTTCCCCTCACTCTTTAAAACAATTAGAAGAAAAAAAAAGAGAGAGAGAGAGAGAGAGACAGAGAGAGAGAGAGAGAGAGAGAGAGAGAGAGAGAGAGAGAGAGAGAGAGATACAGAGAGAGAGAGAGAGAGAGAGAGAGAGAGACAGAGAGAGAGAGAGAGAGAGAGAGAGAGAGAGAGAGAGAGAGAGATACAGAGAGAGAGAGAGAGAGAGAGAGAGAGAGATACAGAGAGAGAGAGAGAGAGAGAGAGAGAGAGAGAGAGAGAGAGAGAGAGAGAGAGAGAGAGAGATACAGAGAGAGAGAGAGAGAGAGAGAGAGAGAGAGAGAGAGAGAGAGATACAGAGAGAGAGAGAGATACAGAGAGAGAGAGAGAGAGAGAGAGAGAGAGATACAGAGAGAGAGAGAGATACAGAGAGAGAGAGAGAGAGAGAGAGAGGGAGATACAGAGAGAGAGAGAGAGAGAGATACAGAGAGAGAGAGAGATACAGAGAGAGAGAGAGAGAGAGAGAGAGAGAGAGAGAGAGAGAGAGAGAGAGAGAGAGAGATACAGAGAGAGAGAGAGAGGGAGAGAGAGAGAGATACAGAGAGAGAGAGAGAGGGAGAGAGAGAGAGATACAGAGAGAGAGAGAGATACAGAGAGAGAGAGAGAGAGAGAGATACAAAGAGAGAGAGAGAGAGAGGGACAAATAAACTGCTGGTCGTGTATTAGGTAACGTTCCGCTCCCCACCAGCTGTTACTTACATAACAGAGGCTTCTGACCCCACCTCACCAGGTTCCCAGGCACTGTGTTCTCCCCCCACCATCATCTCTTTACGGCCAGTTTAGACAGCTTTCAAAAACCTGGTCCCCCCAATAACTGTTCCTGAAATGACCACGAGGAACCGTCACGGCTCTGATTCAGCCTGTAGCGTTGTTTAAAGCTGTTATTACACACGTACAAACTGAGGGACCATTTCTGTTCTCTATAACAGAGTTCTAGATAGTGGTGTTATAATGTAGAGTATAGAGATGAAGGACCATTTCTGTTCTCTATAATCTAGTTCTAGATAGTGGTGTTATAATGTAGAGTATAGAGATGAAGGACCATTTCTATTCTCCATAATCTAGTTCTAGACAGTGGTGTTATTAGGTAGGGTATAGAGATGATGGACCATTTCTATTCTCCATAATCTAGTTCTAGATAGTGGTGTTATAATGTAGAGTATAGAGATGAAGGACCATTTCTATTCTCCATAATCTAGTTCTAGACAGTGGTGTTATTAGGTAGGGTATAGAGATGATGGACCATTTCTATTCTCCATAATCTAGTTCTAGACAGTGGTGTTATTAGGTAGGGTATAGAGATGATGGACCATTTCTATTCTCCATAATCTAGTTCTAGATAGTGGTGTTATAATGTAGAGTATAGAGATGAAGGACCATTTCTATTCTCCATAATCTAGTTCTAGAAAGTGGTGTTATTAGGTAGGAAAGAAGAGGTGAAGAGAGCGTGTTCTGTGGTGAAGAGAGTGTTCTGTGGTGAAGAGAGAGTGTTCTGTGGTGAAGAGAGAGTGTTCTGTGGTGAAGAGAGAGTGTTCTGCGGTGAAGAGAGAGTGTTCTGCGGTGAAGAGAGCGTGTTCTGCGGTGAAGAGAGAGTGTTATGTGGTGAAGAGAGCGTGTTCTGTGGTGAAGAGAGAGTGTTCTGTGGTGAAGAGAGTGTTATGTGGTGAAGAGAGAGTGTTATGTGGTGAAGAGAGTGTTATGTGGTGAAGAGAGAGTGTTATGTGGTGAAGAGAGAGTGTTATGTGGTGAAGAGAGTGTTATGTGGTGAAGAGAGATTGTTCTGTGGTGAAGAGAGCGTGTTCTGTGGTGAAGAGAGAGTGTTCTGTGGTGAAGAGAGAGTGTTCTGTGGTGAAGAGAGAGTGTTCTGTGGTGAAGAGACTGTGTTCTGTGGTGAAGAGACTGTGTTCTGTGGTGAAGAGAGAGTGTTCTGTGGTGAAGAGAGAGTGTTCTGTGGTGAAGAGAGAGTGTTCTGTGGTGAAGAGAGAGTGTTCTGTGAGTCTCACTGCTACAGACTGTGTGATGTGATGTCCTGATGTGATGTCATCACAGGCTGGACACTAATGGACACAGGACCTCCTCCACCCAGATACATCACAACCCACCCTTCAGAACATAACCATATCATCCATCCATTATCTTCTACTTTATCACACTAGTCAGGGTCACGGGGGGACTGGAGCCAATCACAGCATCACTGGGTGAAGGCTGGGTTCACCATGGACAGGTCACCAGTCCATCGCATGGCCAACACACACTCACACACACACACACACAGACACTCACACCTACGGGCAGTTTAGAGTGAGTGATAAACCTAACATGCATGTGTTTGGACTGTGGGAGGAAACCAGCGTACCCGGAGGAACCCACTCGAACACAGGGAGAACATACACACTCCAGGGCTGCAGGGCTTAATTTCACAATCGATTAATTTAATGATTATTTTTTTTATATATATATATATATATATATATATATATATTTATTTATTAAAGGGTAACTTAAATGCATGTGATCTGACTCAACTTATAGAGGCACAAATGATACGTAGCCTACACGCCTCACACAATAAATTGGACAGTTTGTGGACTATATATTTTGGCAGAGAGCCGTTTAAGAACCAGCGTGTGAACCTACATGTGTTTTAAAGCTCCCGTGGTATCTAGAACAGTCTTAGGTTCTACACTGGACGATTAAGAAATGGTTAGCAATGCGTAGTCTAGTGACTCTACTGAAAGAAACACGTTACAGACTCGATTCTGATCAACGTTAAATACGGATACGCACGGAGCCTTCAGTCCGTACTCTGAGTTTATTTCATACCGCTGGAGACCGTGAGGGGCAGTGCAAGACGTGACCAGATCTATTCGGACACGACGAAGAAGAAACGGGGGGACTTTTTGAAGAGAGGTGTACGTTCATTGGGATTGGACGGCTATATCGCTTCAAGATTCAAGAGTTTTATTGTCATATGCACAGCAGAACAGACAGTTACACTGTACAATCAAATTCTTACCTTGCTGTTCCTCCATTCACCAGTAGATAAAGATAACAAAAGAAGAAATAAAATATATATATAAAGTATAATAATATAAAGTTGAAGCTGAAGTAAATAAAAGTAGTTTTTTATATACATATAGTTAAAAAATACAAAATAAAATAAAAGCGCACGCAGACGGAGTATAAATCAGCCTTTACAGTGTTAATAATTTTAAAATCTCCCACAACTTTAGATACACACAGACAAATCCATGCTTTCGGTAGGCGTGGCAACACAACGTTTATGTCCACGCATCGCCCTAGGCCTAGCACACTCCACACAGAACGACCCTAAACGACCACAAACGGATAACGAGCATGGTGCACGGGGTGGATGCTGGCTGTGGGGTGACTTTAGCCAATCAGCTAACCTAGAAACAACCTGTGCTTGTTTATAGACCGTGGAGACATACAGACATAGACAGTGGCCAGAAAAACTCCCTCAGATCGAGAGGAAGAAACCTCGAGAGGAACCAGACTCAAAAAGGGGGACCCATCCTCCTCTGGTCCTCACGGGAGAGTGAAACAAGTGCAAGAGCAATGTGAAGAGGATGAGATTTACTAGGTAGAGAACAGTATCCAGTAGATAGTGATGAGTTAACGAGTGAACCGTTCTGAAAGCAGCGACCGCCATAAACGTTCTGACACCGAAAACTTCTAAAGCGCTCAGCATCTGTCTTACACAACGACTTTGTGAGGCTTGTGTGAAGCCGAAAGCTCTTTCTTGAGCTCGTAAACCTTCTGCTGATTTGTTTTGGCCTCTCATGTACTCATCACTACAGTAGAGACCACTGAAAACAGAGCACATCACAGTTCTACTGCTGCACCATTAGAGGTGGAACTGGAAACTCTGAAGAACCACACATACGGTACCACCTGTGTGTTCTGGTGCTCATTACTGGTCAGTCCTCCTCAATAACATGCATAACATCTACATTTCAGAAGTACTGTTCATTTAATGAATGGACATGTTTCCAATGAAGCTTCCAGTGAAGCTCCTCAAAGTTCTCCAGGCCTCCTTTGCGCCTAACAATCACAGGCTTTGTTGCACCTCTCATCTGCGGGGTTCGGCCAGCTGCGACTTGGTGAGCCAAGCGGTTGTTGGTTTCCTCCAAATCGTTCGCCGAAGCCAGGTGATCGTCATCTCCGCAGGTGTGCTGAGGCCTGAAGGCACTGAATCATTAGACAGTGCGAGCAGCAACCGGATTCAGTTTCTTCTAACTTTTTGTAAAACGAGAAAAAGAACTGAATGAAACGAGTATGACTAACAAGCTGTTCAGTGATAATACGGTTTGAAGAGTTCAGAGCCGTGACAGGACGCCGCTGGCTCAGTAGTATAATTGAAGGCTACTGTTAAGTTTGTTTGTAAGGCTTACTCAGATCACAGGAGGCTGGTTCTCTACTGGTTCCTAAAACTCAGAAGGCTTCAATGGGGGAGGGAGGGGGGCTTTTTCCAACAAAGCCCCTAAATTGTGGAATAATCTCCCAGTTAATGTTTGAGACTCTGAAACAGTGTCAACCAGTGTCAAAGCTTTGGGTGATTAATCTTCTTCTTCACATAAAAGGAGGAGATCCAGGGGTTCATAGACACAGAGGTTTTATGGTAAACTGAGATGTTGATGCTGTTCTCCCACCACTTTCCTAAGATCACACAGGTTCGTTGATGGTGGAGTGGAAGATCCCAGGATCTCAGGTGCTCTCATGTCCATGTTCTGGTTCTCTCCTTTTAGTTTAGGCTGTTATGGTTAGATCTGCCGGAGTCGCCAGCCTCACTCTAAACCACTTCACATCATCTATAATAAACCAGAACTAACTTGGACTCTTTACTCTTTCTGAGATAATGACCGTCCTCCTGTCCTGAAGAATGCTGGTAGAAGACTGACCATCAGGGCCTCCTCCACCTCACCAACCAGTTCTCCTCTTCATTCATACCATCTACTACACCCTCAACTACATCACTCTGCATTATCCAGATGTTCCAGCATTGAGATATGATGGGACTGTTTGAGCTCACTCCCACTTCCCACAAAGACTGAGTTCGAGACTGCCTCAGTCCGAGCCTGGCTCTACCTGTGCAGCTTCGAAAGCTTTTACCATCCAGACCTCAAACAGAGGTTCTCTCAGCTTTTATTCTGAATGTAGCTTAATAGACAGTAAATACTGTTGGACCAGAGGAGGATGGGGGTCTCCTTGTGAGTCTTGGTTCCTCCCAAGGTTTCTTCGTCTGTGGGAGTTGCCTCTGGCCTGCTCACTGGGGGATATACATGTTGTAACTGTATGTTTTTAAACTTCTATAAAGATGGACCAATAGACATGCTCCAAATTGGCTTGGCAAGAATTCTGGTTCCATTGACTTCCATTGAAAGGAAAGACAGTTTTGGCCTCTCCTGTAAAGTTACCACTTTCGAGATATTCTATGTACTTATTCTGGCCAATAATATGGATTTAATATCTAAGCGCCCCAATGTTTCTTTTTTTTTAAGTATAAACATCCCAAACAAAATAAATGTGGGTTACAGTTTTAATCACCAACAGAACAATAGAGGAGTGGGAGTGTAGGCCCGGCACGGCTGCTGAAACAACTCCGTCATATACAATTCATATGCACTGGTGGCTGCTGTTGTTGACAGACAGTCTATTGATACAAGCCTTTGTTCAGTGTTCTAGACTGGAGCTCTGAAACGTCCCAAGACGTACTCGATATCACGTATCACGGTGGAATTTATCACGATAACGCAAACATATCGTCTGCGCAGACCCACCACGACGGCGTGAGCTCACAGCCTCAGCGCCAGCAGCTCGTCAACACATCAGCGCAAGGGTCCTCATGTGGATGCTTTAATAATTGATCGCGCTGTTACAGAATGACTCAAGGCTTCGGATTCATGTGCGTTTCAGCGAGAATGAGTCAGAGTGGGCTTCGAGAGTGAGAGTGTGGAGCATGCTGGGAAATGGCACAGGCACAGCGTCCCTCCCCGAGCAGCACGGAGAGAGAGGGGAAACGGACATGTGGCTCCCATCTGCCATCCAAACCTGGAGGATATGACTAGCACAAACTGCACACACACACAACAGTTACTCTCTCTCAGATCTGCACACACACACACACACACACACACACACACACACACACACACACACACATATATATATATATATATATATATATATATATACACGCAACAGTTACTCTCTCTCAGATCTGCACACACACACACACACACACACACACACACACACACATATATATATATATATATATATATATATATATATATATATACACGCAACAGTTACTCTCTCTCAGATCTGCACACACACACACACACACACACACACACACACACACACACACAACAGTTACTCTCTCTCAGATCTGCACACACACACACACACACACACACACACACACACACACACACACACACATATATACACGCAACAGTTACTCTCTCTTTCGCAGATCTGCACACACACACACACATATATATATATATATATATATATATATATATATATATATATATATATATATATATATACACGCAACAGTTACTCTCTCTCAGATCTGCACACACACACACACACACACACACACACACACACCAGTTACTCTCTCTCAGATCTGCACACACACACACACACACATACATACATACACACACACATATATATATATATATATATATATATATATATATATATATATATACACACATACACACACACACACACACACACACATATATATGCTCAATCCAGCCTCGGGCCTTCATCCCATCAAGAAAACTGTGGGGCAACAATTGTGTAGAACAATGGCTGAATTGAGCTCCTCTAGGGGAGCAGGGCAACAGTTCATCTGGCATTCTCCCCTCTGTAGGAGGGTCTTTCACTCAAAACACAGAAACACAACAGCAACCACAATGAATATGAAAACAGACCTGAATCTGCAGAAACAGATTTGCTCATGGAAACCATGACAGTAGAGCGGAAAAAACATTGCTCGATATGGCCAGAAGTTTGTGGACACCTGCCCATCACACCTACTCAGGCTTCCCATTCAAAACACATGGGCATTAATACAGAGTTTGATGGCTATACTCGCCTCCGCTCTGGTGGGGAGGCCGTCCACTAAATTTTGGAGTGCGTCTGTGGGGAATCTGTGGTCACTGAGGTCAGAAACTGAAACTGGATAGACCAGCCTGGTGGTTCACTGGGGTTGGGGTCTGGACTTGTGGTTCTGTCAACTCTGATGCAAGACATGAGCCAACATCTCTGACTCACACCAGCACAACACACACTAACATCCTACCACTATGTCAGTGTCACTGCAGTGCTGAGAATCACCCACCACCCCAATGATACCCACTCTGTGGTGGTCCTGACCATTGAAGAACAGGCTGACATAGGGTGCATTCGAAATCGCCTACTAGTCAGTAGGTACTAGATTAGAGTCAGTACGTACTGCTCGAGCGATAGACTAGGAGGTAATTTCAGTGGGCGAGTTTTAGTAGCCACACAATCTTGGTGAATCATGGGATAGCAGTGTGCTGATTCAGGAGGCCATCCTGGTACTGTTCGCCTGCTACTCGATGCCTGCTAGGTATTCGGACAAACTTTCGGATGCACCCAAAGTATACAGAGAATCAGATGAACTACAGTCTGTAGGTGTAGAACTACAAACGGCTCCTATATGGTCAGTGGAGCTGACAAATTTAAGAGGTGGGTTTTAACGTTATGGCTGGCTGGTGTATAACTGTGTCAATGTCTTTTGAATTAAGAGGCCTAGAGAACCCCAAAGATCCCCCATTATTCCTCCTCTACCAAACTTTTTATTGTTGGCAGTATGCATTTCAGTGGGTTTCTCTGGCATCCACCAAACCCGAATATATTAATCAGACTGCATGAGTCATCACTCCAGAGAACATGTTTCCACAGCTCCAGTGGCGGTGCTTTACAGCCCTCCAGTCGACACTCGGCAACCAGAGGCCACCGACAGCGTGGCAAACAAAAATATATATCCAGTATATCCAAAAAGGCAACTTTACAGTAGAGGACAAAAACTAGTTTGATTTTCAATGAAAGTTAATGGAACCAAAATTCTATCAAAGCTATTTCGGAACATTTCTATTGGTCCATTAATCAAAAAATTGACAAAAATGGAGACACAAGTTTGTTTTTCTTTGGACAGCGACAATGTAAAAACTCATGTAGATTCACTGAAGCTTTTGGATGGTAGATAAAGTGGATATATGTGTGTTGTAGGCATTGTGATGCCTGGTTACCATCACCACCACTGTAAAGAAAACAGTAAGAGAACATGTTTCCACAGCTCCAGTGGCGGTGCTTTACAGCCCTCCAGCTGACACTCAGCACTGCGCACTGTGATCTTGGGCTCTGCTATTTGGACTGGACTTTGCAGTAATCGACAGGCGGCGAATACGCCATCTGTACTACTCACTACAAAACAACAACAACAACAACAACAACTAGTATGTTAATCAATGCATCTTTTTAAAACTGCCAGTAACGCAATGTCACTCAGCAAACTAACAGACGTTGGGTGGCTTATCAGTGTGCCAAGTGACGTGGGTGGAGATAGTGAGGCCATGTTATCTTGGGTCTCACAGTCTTCTGACAAATGGGCCGAAACTGTATAGACGTCTTTCTGAAGTCCTCTGAAGTTCTTCTAGTGAGGCGTTCTAGATTCTCTGAAATCGGTTATTATTTACATTAAATTGGATGGCAATCAGTTATAGCCCAAATAACACAGACCACTCTTCTTCCAAATTATACAAATCACTCTCCAGTGAGTTTAGCACACTGTAGGACATCTCACGACATCTAGGGTCTTTCACTCAAACACAGAAACACAACAGCAACCACAATGAGTATGAAAACAGACCTGAATTTGGTCATGGAAACCATGACTGCAGAGCGGAAAAACATTGCTCTATGTGGCCAAAAGTTCGTGGACACCTGCCCATCACACCTACTCGGGCTTCCCATTCGAAACTCATGGGCATTAATATGGAGTTTGGTGCCTCCGCTCTGATAGGGAGGCCGTCCACAAGATTTTGTGGGGAATCTGTGGCCACTGATGGTCATATCCATCAATACCATTTGCTCGTCTCAGCCCTTAATGACAGGATCCAGGGACTCTCCATGAAATGATTGATCAATCAGGATGAAACCATGGCTCATGTGCTTAGAGCCTAAAGAAGCACCAGTACTGAACAATACTGAGGAGGAATTTAAGCAGATGGAGCTTCACTGACTCAGAGTTTCTCAGAAGTAAACGTGTTCAGCTTCAGGACAATGTTGAACCATGTTATTTTACCAGGTGACTGATCCTAACCTGCTGATGTACCTGCCTGGAAAGAATTTTCTAGAAATGATTCACTGACTTTGATGTTTTGTTTTTTTTAAAACTAGTCTTGCAACTGACATACCCTGAAGTTAACTACTGTATTTAAATACCAACACAGCCAAATATTGCCAGCAATATTGGAATATGCTGTTTTAACCTGGTGAGTTTTTAATTTGGGGGCTCGGTGGGCTCTAACAATCTAACTATGCAGCACAAACCAATTAAAATTAGCCAACACTACAAGACTTTTAGACCCCAATTTTGTTCTTCCAGACAGATTTTCACAATCTGAAGCCATTTTTTAGGGTTGGAAGCTCAACCAGAGGCCACCGACAGCGTAACAAACAAAAATAAGTATATCCAAAACGGCAACTTAACAGTAGAGGACAAAATCTATTTAGATTTTTAATGTAAGTTAATGGAACCAACATTCTATCAATTTATTAACATTAATCAAAAAAATTGACAAAAATGGTTTGTTTTTCTTTGGACAGCGACAATGTAAAAACTCATGTAGGTTCACTGAAGCTTTTGGATGGTAGATAAAGTGGATATATGTATGTTGTAGGCATTGTGATGTCTGGTTACCATCACCACCACTGTAAAGAAATCAGTACGTTTCTCTACAGTGAAGCATTTCACACCAAACCGCCCGGAATTAAGTCCCAACTGTTTCATTCTTGCAACAATGTAGAAAACAATCTGTGGAAAATCACATTAACATGCTCTTAAACAAGAACTGCCACAGAACGTCAGCGACTCCTGCACGGTTCTGAACACACTCAGCCAGATGCAGCCAAGAGGGCCATTAGCCTCCGCTGGTAAAAAAAATCCAAAGCACGATTGATTTTCAAGTTGTGGTACTCAACCTGAAAGTCTTGACCTAAAAGCTTGAAAACGCTGCACTGCGAGTTTAGATTTCAGCCAAACACAGCGGGCTTTTCTACAGAACCAGAACAAAGGCAGTGGCTGAGACCGTAAGACCCACCTTTAAAGTGACGCCGGCAGCTGCTTTAGTTTTGCACTGGAACGTAGTAAACAGATAATGGGAGCGTTCAGATTCACAAAAGTTATGCATGGGGAACCCAATTCTGAATATTTTGTATTTAGTTTCTGTATTTAATAATTTGGGGGGGGCCTAATTTCTGTTTTTCCAGCTAAATACATTATATATATATATATATATATATATATATATATATATATATATTGTTCGGCCATGTATCGATATCGGCCGTTTTTTAATCAAAGTATGTGATCGGCGATCACCCAATATTTCTCCAATTCCGATCGATGGTGTTAAACAAATGAGCCTAATTTCTGTTTTTCCAGCTAAAGGAGCCCTCTGGCCAGCTCCTTGCAATTCCTATCTGAACCACTAGGAGGAAATACACACCCACTTATTTTCCACGACCGACTAAAGCAGCCGCCTCGCGAGAACAGTTTACGGCGTTCACCACATGTGCGGATAGAAAACATGTCGTCTGTGTGTGTATGTGACTCAGAGTCGTCCAGGGCAGTTCGTAACATCTGTAAAATTAGTGAAATCAACGTGTCTCGTGGGGAACCAAGACAAACAGATTTAACACTACTAATCTGATACGACACTTAATATTCCACCTGGATCCACGCTCTGCTGTTCCTAGTAGGAAATACTTTTCAGATGTGGCTCCTCCGGAGCTGTATCAAGCGGTTTACTCCCACATAGACCCACTTCTAATTTAGTAAAAAATATTATGCTGTTTCATATGAGCTCGTTAAAAATAGTAATAAACCAGTTTAGACCATGTTTTATGACTTGCTTACGCTAATAACTACATGTAGACCTGCCATGGCATATAGCCCCGCCCTCGATTGGTATCGCCTATCAGCCGATCACGTTGAAAGGTGATCAGCGATCGGAATCGGCCTCAAAAACACTGGGGGGCTGGGGTACACCACGGACAGGCCGCCAGTTCATCACATGGCCAACACACACTCACGCTCGCACACAATCACCAAGCTAACCACTACACCGCCATACTAACCACTACACCACCATACCAACCACTACACCACCATACTAACCCCTACACCACCATACTAACCACTACACCACCATACTAAACACTACACCACCATACTAACTACTACACCACCATACTAACCACTACACCACTATACTAACCACTACACCACCATACTAACCACTACACCACCACACTAACCACTACACCACCATACTAACCACTACACCACCATACTAACCACTACACCACCATACTAACCCCTACACCACCATACTAACCACTACACCACCATACTAACCACTACACCACTATACTAACCACTACACCACCATACTAAACACTACACCACCGTACTAACTACTACACCACCATACTAACCACTACACCACCATACTAACCACTACACCACCATACTAACCACTACACCACCATACTAACTACTACACCACCATACTAACCACTACACCACCATACTAACACTACACCACCGTACTAACCCCTACACCACCATACTAAACACTACACCACCGTACTAACCACTACACCACCATACTAACCACTACACCACCATACTAACCACTACACCACCATACTAACCACTACACCACCATACTAACCACTACACCACCATACTAACCACTACACCACCATACTAACCCCTACACCACCATACTAAACACTACACCACCATACTAACTACTACACCACCGTACTAACCCCTACACCACCATACTAACCACTACACCACCATACTAACCACTACACCACCATACTAACCACTACACCACCGTACTAACCACTACACCACCATACTAACCACTACACCACCATACTAACCACTACACCACCATACTAACCACTACACCACTATACTAACCACTACACCACCATACTAAACACTACACCACCGTACTAACTACTACACCACCATACTAACCACTACACCACCATACTAACCACTACACCACCATACTAACCACTACACCACCATACTAACTACTACACCACCATACTAACCACTACACCACCATACTAACACTACACCACCGTACTAACCCCTACACCACCATACTAACTACTACACCACCGTACTAACCACTACACCATCGTACTGACCACTACACCACCATACTAACCACTACACCCCCGCACTAACCACTACACCACCGTACTGACCACTACACCACCGTACTGACCACTACACCACCATACTGACCACTACACCACCATACTGACCACTACACCACCATACTGACCACTACACCACCATACTAACCACTACACCGCCATACTAACCACTACACCACCGTATTAACCACTACACCACCGTACTAACCACTACACCACCGTACTAACCACTGCACCGCCGTACTAACCACTACACCGCCATACTAACCACTACACCACCATATTAACCACTACACCACCATACTAACCACTACACCACCATACTAACCACTACACCACCATACTAACCACTACACCGCCATACTAACCACTACACCACCGTACTGACTACTACACCACCATACTAACCACTACACCACCATACTAACCACTACACCGCCATACTAACCACTACACCGCCATACTAACCACTACACCGCCATACTAACCACTACACCACCATACTAACCACTACACCACCATACTAACCACTACACCACCGTACTAACCACTACACCACCGTACTAACCACTACACCACCATACTGACCACTACACCACCATACTAACCACTACACCACCATACTAACCACTACACCACCGTACTAACCACTACACCACCGTACTAACCACTACACCACCGTACTAACCACTACACCACCGTACTAACCACTACACCACCATACTAACCACTACACCACCATACTGACCACTACACCACCTTACTGACCACTACACCACCATACTAACCACTACACCACCATACTAACCACTACACCACCATACTGACCACTACACCACCATACTAACCACTACACCACCATACTAACCACTACACCACCGTACTAACCACTACACCACCGTACTAACCACTACACCACCATACTGACCACTACACCACCATACTGACCACTACACCACCGTACTGACCACTACACCACCTTACTAACCACTACACCACCGTACTAACCACTACACCACCATACTGACCACTACACCACCATACTGACCACTATACCACCGTACTAACCACTACACCACCTTACTAACCACTACACCACCGTACTAACCACTACACCACCGTACTAACCACTACACCACCATACTAACCACTACACCACCGTACTAACCACTACACCACCATACTAACCACTACACCACCATACTGACCACTACACCACCATACTGACCACTACACCACCATACTAACCACTACACCACCGTACTAACCACTACACCACCATACTGACCACTACACCACCGTACTAACCACTACACCACCGTACTAACCACTACACCATCGTACTAACCACTACACCACCGTACTAACCACTACACCACCATATTAACCACTACACCACCATACTAACCACTACACCACCATACTAACCACTACACCACCGTACTAACCACTACACCACCATACTGACCACTACACCACCGTACTAACCACTACACCACCGTACTAACCACTACACCACCATATTAACCACTACACCACCATACTAACCACTACACCACCATACTAACCACTACACCACCATACTAACCACTACACCACCATATTAACCACTACACCACCATATTAACCACTACACCACCATATTAACCACTACACCACCATACTAACCACTACACCACCGTACTAACCACTACACCACCGTACTAACCACTACACCACCGTACTAACCACTACACCACCATACTAACCACTACACCACCATACTAACCACTACACCACCGTACTAACCACTACACCACCATACTAACCACTACACCCCCGTACTAACCACTACACCACCGTACTGACCACTACACCACCGTACTGACCACTACACCACCATACTAACCACTACACCACCATACTGACCACTACACCACCATACTGACCACTACACCACCATACTGACCACTACACCTACGTACTAACCACTACACCACCATACTAACCACTACACCGCCATACTAACCACTACACCACCGTATTAACCACTACACCACCGTACTAACCACTACACCACCGTACTAACCACTACACGGCCATACTAACCACTACACCACCATACTAACCACTACACCACCATACTAACCACTACACCACCATACTAACCACTACACCACCATACTAACCACTATACCACCGTACTGACTACTACACCACCATACTAACCACTACACCACCATACTAACCACTACACCACCATACTAACCACTACACCGCCATACTAACCACTACACCACCGTACTGACTACTACACCACCATACTAACCACTACACCGCCATACTAACCACTACACCGCCATACTAACCACTACACCGCCATACTAACCACTACACCACCGTACTAACCACTACACCACCGTACTAACCACTACACCACCATACTAACCACTACACCACCGTACTAACCACTACACCACCGTACTAACCACTACACCACCATACTAACCACTACACCACCATACTAACCACTACACCACCATACTGACCACTACACCACCATACTGACCACTACACCACCTTACTGACCACTACACCACCATACTAACCACTACACCACCATACTAACCACTACACCACCATACTGACCACTACACCACCTTACTAACCACTACACCACCATACTAACCACTACACCACCATACTAACCACTACACCACCATACTAACCACTACACCACCATACTGACCACTACACCACCATACTGACCACTACACCACCGTACTAACCACTACACCACCTTACTAACCACTACACCACCGTACTAACCACTACACCACCATACTGACCACTACACCACCATACTGACCACTATACCACCGTACTAACCACTACACCACCTTACTAACCACTACACCACCGTACTAACCACTACACCACCGTACTAACCACTACACCACCATACTAACCACTACACCACCGTACTAACCACTACACCACCATACTAACCACTACACCACCATACTAACCTCTACACCACCATACTAACCACTACACCACCATACTAACCACTACACCACCATACTAACCACTACACCACCATACTAACCACTACACCACCATACTAACCTCTACACCACCATACTAACCACTACACCACCATACTAACCACTACACCACCATACTAACCACTACACCACCATACTAACCTCTACACCACCATACTAACCACTACACCACCATACTAACCACTACACCACCACACTGACCACTACACCACCGTACTAACCACTACACCACCGTACTAACCACTACACCACCACACTGACCACTACACCACCGTACTAACCACTACACCACCATACTAACCACTACACCACCATACTAACCACTACACCACCATACTAACTACTACACCACCATACTAACCACCACACCACCATACTAACCACTACACCACCGTACTAACCACTACACCACCATACTAACACTACACCACCTTACTAACCACTACACCACCGTACTAACCACTACACCACCATACTAACCACTACACCACTGTACTAACCACTACACCACCATACTAACCACTACACCACCATACTAACCACTACACCACCATACTAACCACTACACCACCGTACTAACCACTACACCACCATACTAACCACTACACCACCATATTAACCACTACACCACCATACTAACCACTACACCACCATACTAACCACTACACCACCGTACTAACCACTACACCACCTTACTAACCACTACACCACCTTACTAACCACTACACCACCATACTAACCACTACACCACCATACTAACCACTACACCACCATACTAACCACTACACCACTATACTAACCACGACTTTTATGATTATTATTAAATGTGTAAGAGAACGTTTGACATTCAGGCTATAAGCTGAGTTTCTACCATACGTTTGGAGACACCAGAAGAGCAGAACTAAAGCCAGCTGGCCTCTTCTGGCCCCTGTATATAGGATCCTTGCACAAAGTCTTCATTTTCCTTTAACAATGGGAGGCTCAGTATAACATTATGCAAGGTTAACATTTGCTGGCAGGCGGCATTAATGAGCGGTGGGGGTAGTAATCAGCACCGCGCCTTCCAGAGGGGGTTACTCACCAAGCCCACACAACAGATACCATTCATCAGCCAACAACAAGAGACAACACCGCAAGCTAGCCTGGAATTTATGACAAAAACGAGGCTCCGCCGGGACACGGAGGATTTCCAAGATTCTGATTCTCACTCCCGTTTACACTGAAGCAGATTTTGTAAACACTGACTAAAACATGACTAATCCGATAAGACGCCAATGTGTTACTTGTGGTCTACGCAGCAAACAGGCTCCTAAACCGGCACATCTACCCTGCCTGTCAAAAGTTTGGGATCGCCAGCTCTGCCAACGGCTGTTACAGCATCTATTCTTTTGACTGCTACAGGAGCAGTCCAGAGTTCACCAGTCTGGACGTGGTCAGCGTTAGGTTCTCTGGCTTTGCACTGGAGCCACGAGGCAAATTATATTAAAAGTACAGTAAATAACTGGAAAACGAGGGATGAATAAACAACAAGTACAGGAGTGCAGGTCAGTGTGTTGAGGGATCTGCGCTGGTTGAGTACATGCAGTTTGGTGTCTGTAGGTTAAACGAAACCATGTTGTTTGGGCATGTCAAAAAATGAATGGGAGTCTATGGGGAAAAAAAAGAGGGATGAAATAAAACGACAAACAGACGAGTGCAGGTCAAAGCAACACTGAAGTCGTGGTCGGGGGTCTGCCCTGAGTCAGTGTATGTGAAACAGTGTCTGCCGGTCGAACAGAAATAATGTAGATGAGTGCTTATTTTTCAACCCATTCATTCTCTATGGGCAAAAATTCCCAGAAAATCCATAGTTTTCCGGAATCCGTGCATCCGATCAAAAAGCTGTATACAAGCACGAAATAAAAAAATCAGACCGGACAATCTAGAGCTGGAACGGTGTTGATATTTCGAAAACCATAATTTGTCTCAAGACTGGATAATTGGATATAGGCCACAATGTGCGGTCTGATTGTGTGATAAGGGCTTGTGTACAGCTGTCTGATTGGATGCATGAATTCCAGAAACCTCCTTTTTCCTGGGGGTTTTTGCCCATAGTTTTCCAGAATCAGTGTATCCGATCATAAAGCTGTATACAAGCCTGAATCACACAATGAGACCAGACAATCTGGATTTGGAATGGTGTTGATATTTTCCTCGAGACTGGATAATTGGACATAGGCCACAATGTCCGGTCTGATTGTGAGATTCCGGCTTGTATACAGCTTCTTGATCGGATGCACGGATTCCAGATAACAACAGACATTTTTCTGATTTTTCGACAGACACTGTTTCACACACACCCAGGGCAGACCCCCGACCACGACTGCAGTGCTGGTTTGACCTGCACTCGTCTGTTTGTCGTTTTTTTCCATCCCTCTTTTTTCCCCATAGACTCCTATTTACTTTAAGTCAATTCACTGGTTTCATACAACCTACAGCCTCCAAACTGACTGTACTCACTCAGCGCAGGTCCCCAAACACACTGACCCTCACTCTTCTACTTGTCGTTTACTCATCCCTCGTTTCTTGCATTGCTTAAGTGAACTATGTTGTTTGCTGGCTGTGTTTGATTAATAGTTAAAACTGGTTGTACAGTCAGAGTGATACACTACACACTATTATAGCTACACACCTACAAACCAACAACCTTCTAAACAGCTTAGCAGCGTCTCAATGATACAATTTACTGATTTCTTTACACACAAATACATACATACATACATATATATATATACATGAAACATGGTCTATACTGGTTTATTACCAGTTTTAACGAGCTTGTGTAAAACAGCATCATATTTTAACAAAATTAGCAGTAAAAAAACAAATAAAATAAAAAAAGATAGTGCCAATACAGCAATCATTAAATATAGACTCTGGTTATTTTAAATGAAACACTGTAATCATTAAATGTAGAATATTGAATTGTTGCTGCTGTTCTGTTGGTACCGGTCAGATCTGGTCTGTAGGTGTTCTGGGTTATTTGTTTTGTGCTAGCTGTGTGTGCTAGCTCTGCTGTTTGATGATACTCACTGTATTCAGTCTCGTTGAGGAACCGAGACTAAGACATTTAACACTATTACTCTGATACGACACTGAAGAGGACACCACGCGGCTGAATACAGTGAGTATCATCAAACAGCAGAGCTAGCACACACAGCTAACACAAAACAAACAACCCAGAACACCTACAGACCAGATCTGACCGGTACGAACAGAACAGCAGCAGCAATTCAAGATCTATATTTAATGATTACAGATTTAGTTTAAAATAACAGAGTCTGCATTTAATGACTGCAATTTTTACTGCATTTATTTAAATAACTTTTTTAGTTTTAAATTAAGGGTCTTAATTGAATGATTGCAGTATTGGTGATGTTTGTATGATTTTCTTTGTTTATTTACTGATAATTTAGCTAAAAATATTATGCTGTTTCATATGAGCTCGTTAGAAATGGTAATAAATCAGTTTAGACCATGTTTCATGACTTGCTTGCACTAATAACTACATGTAGCCCTGCCGTGGCATATACCCCACCCTCGATCGGTATCGGCTATCGGCCTCAAAAACGTGGAACGGTCCATCTCTAATATATATATATATATATATATATATATATATATATATATATATATATATATATATATATATATATATACACACACACACACACACACACACACACACACACACACACACACACACACACACACACACACACACAGCAACCTGCACACTACACTGCAGCATCTCTTCATCCTCCTGGGAATATCAACTTTCCAATATATCATTATTTGAAATCTAGGGAATTGCACAGGACCACTAGACAGAACTCATTTAAGGCATTTATTTGAAAACAAAGTGGGTTTCTATTATTTCTTTATGATAAGCAGACCCTTCTGGGTCGTAGACATGCATCTTGTTCCATCTGTTTAAAAGGTGACAGCAAAATATTTAAAGAATCTTCCCAAAGACGGCAAAACGTCCCCAGTTATTAATATTATTGCTATTTTTTTCCGGGCACTGTAGGGCTTTTCAAGGCCAGTCCCTGCAGCAGCACTGCAGCTTCAGCAAATAAGCACATGCTAAATGTATTTGCTTCATCCGGCTGCTCCGTTAGTGAAAGCACGACTTCCCACCGGACGATCATGCATCTGGAAAATCCGTTTTCTCCAGCCAGGTCTCCGTACGGACCCCGGCGCTGATGGCGGAAACAGCTCGGGATCGAGCGCATCACGCCAGAGCAATACAATAATATGGATTATGATAATATGGATTGTCTGAAAAGGGGCTTCTGGCAGTAAAAGCTCCGCAGCGCTCCTGAACTCTGCCTGGATAATCCAGTTTGAGCAGACGCGACTAATTTCTCAGCGGCGCTGCCAAGGTTGAAAATAGCAAAGGTTAAGGTTAATCTGGACCCGCCGCTTTAACACAGACAGTAACTTTCCAATCCCTTCACAAGTGACTTGGGATCCTTACTCGGCCACTGTATCCACACCAGGACTGAAATAGGCTGCCACACACTGGGTTTGGGTTATACGTTGGATTATTTCAGTGGAAGTCCAATTTTGTTGTTTCTAAAGTCCAGCTTTGGGATGACAATATGAAAATATTACACGGTACTGGGATATAGTTGTATCACAGTATGTTTTCAGAGCAGACGAAACACCAGCAACTGCATCCGAACTACAGAGAGAGCATAACGAGTGTTTTAATTGGGTATAGTGTGACACAGTGTATGAAAAGTTGTATTAAAGTTTCACTAAAGTGCTCTCATTAGTGAGGAACCGCATAAAGAATACAAGTATAAAGAATAAAATACTGATTTTTTATCACAGTAGCTCAGCATTACCTACACATTCTGATATCCCAGAGTATAATAAACACATCATCAGGTACCAGTCAATTCAGATATCAGTCAGTTCAATGACACTATTTTGTTTTTAACTTTGACTCCCATATAATCATGCATCCATCTATACTTGCTGATGGAACCAAAGTTACAGAAAAACAAAACACTGTGATGGATACCGTGTATCATAATGATGTATTTCTGCCATATTGTACACCTCAAGTCTGGCCTGGCCACGAATTAAACCTCCTTCTCAATTAACTTGAACACAGTGCTGGGGTCCCAAGGTCAGTCCCCCAGTGGCCTCTTCGTGTCACCGGATATTTGACCCTGGTTAAACTGGGTCACTTCATCTGTCGTGAGTATCAGGACTATATCCGGAGACCAAGAAACATTAAAATGCAATACACATCGAAAACCAATACAAGCCTGATCATTCAGATCACGTCAGGAGGTGCTCTGAGCAGCCAAAACGCCTCCCGGCATGACAATACCTCCCCCCGGCACAACTGACACACCTCCCTGCATGACCGAAACCCCTCCCGGCAGGACGACACTCCTCCCGGCACAACAAAGCCCCTTCCGGCACGACAAAGCCCCTTCTGGCAAGACCAAAACCCCTCCCGGCACAACCAAACCTCCTCCCGGCATGACCCAAACCCCTCCCGGCACAATTAAAACTCCTCCCAGCACAACCAAACCTCCCCCCAGGACAATTAAAACTCCTTCCGGCATGACCAAAACCCCTCCTGGCATGACCAAACCCCCCTCCCACCCCCAGCACCACCAACAATCTCCCTGCACAATTAAAACTCCTCCCGGCACAACCAAACCTCCCCCTAGGATAATTAAAACCCCTCCCGGCACAACCAAACCTCCTCCCGGCATGACCAAAACCCCTTCCGGCACAACCAACACTTCTCCCGGTGCGACCAAACCTCCCCCCAGGACAATTAAAACTCCTTCCGGCACAACCAAACCTCCTCCTGGCATGACCAAAACCCCTTCTGGCAAGACCAAAACCCCTCCCGGCACAACCAAACCTCCCCCTAGGATAATTAAAACTCCTCCCAGCACAACCAAACCTCCCCCCAGGACAATTAAAACTCCTTCCGGCATGACCAAAACCCCTCCTGGCATGACCAAACCCCCCTCCCACCCCCAGCACGACCAAGAATCTCCCTGCACAATTAAAACTCCTCCCGGCACAACCAAACCTCCCCCTAGGATAATTAAAACCCCTCCCGGCACAACCAAACCTCCTCCCGGCATGACCAAAACCCCTTCCGGCACAACCAACACTTCTCCCGGTGCGACCAAACCTCCCCCCAGGACAATTAAAACTCCTTCCGGCACAACCAAACCTCCTCCTGGCATGACCAAAACCCCGCCTGGCACGAACAAGATACAGGCTGAAATTACGTATGGACATCGATATTAACCTAAAAGTCCTATAATTTCGTTCTGTGTCACAAATAACACATACTCAGCTTGACTGAATGGAACTGTGCTGCTGAATTATTATTAATGCTTATGTAGGCTTAAGAACTTCTCAAGGCATTTATGAGTCTCGTCCACGCTGTCAGTAGTAGTGATTTTCAGAGTTTTGTTCTGGCTTGTTTGAAGCAATGCACTGCCACTGAGGAGGCATACCACTGACAGACAGAGGTGGGGCTGGTGGACACACTAGCCCAGCTAGTGGGCCGCTATGCTAAAGACTAAATCGAGGCTAAAGGCTATCGTTCCACAGAGAGAACGGCATTTATTACAATTCCTTCAATAACAGTAACTGGCGTTCACAAAAAAAGAGTCAGAAGAGTCAACGAGAGTTTGTTTTTATCAGAGATTCATGGCTTAATGTTTCTGAAGCAATCACCGGGTCTTCAGTTTATTCAGAGTATTTTATTCTCACCCCATTTAAAGAGTGGAGTCTGGTCTTGTATGGTCTTGCATAAATAACAGCCTGGCATCGTTGACCGCAGACTTAACAAACTGTCCTGTAAGGATTCGGCCTGACTCAGCCATTCAGGAGAAGCAGCTCCTGTTAGTATGCTTTTCCCGCAAAGTACTGCCATTAAAAATTTAGCCATGAGCATTTTTACTGCTGCTCGTCATCCCACACCGCCGACGTGGTGGTAAGTTCAGTTTACTTGCTTTGTGGTGCCGGTCATATTGATATCGGTATAATCATTGTTGATATTTGGAGTGCGTTTAGGTGCCAGTACCACTGCGGCAAGACTAGCTATAATAATAATAATAATAATAATAATAATAATAATGACAATAATAATAATAATAATAATAATAATAATAATAATAATAATAATAATAATAATAATGACAATAATGACAATAATAATAATGACAATAATAATAATAATATTCCAGCACAACTGAAACACCTCCTGATACATTTGAAACTCCTCCCAGTACATAACAATATTAATAATCATAATGATAATTATAATAAACCTCCCAGAACAACCAAAACTCCTCCCAGCACAAAATAATAATAATAATAATCATAATAATAATTATAATACACCTCCCAGGACAACCAAAACGCCTCCTAGCACAACAAAAATCCCTCCCACCACATAATAATATTATAATCATTATTATTATTAAAAAACCGCTACAATAATCTTTATTCAATGGTTCACAATACTTTCTGCATTAAATCTAATTAAACATGACTAATTGACGGCACAACCAAAACTCCTCCGATCACATAAGAATAATAAGAAGAAGAAGAAGAATAATAATAATAATAATAATAATAATAATAATAATAATAATAATAAATACACTACAATAACCTTTATTCTATGATTCACAACCTTTACTGCATTAAACATCACTAATCCCACTCAGCTGGTACTGAAACATGTAGTCAGTGTTTTTAAGCACTAACAATATTGACAATATGCTCAGAGAAGCATAACAAATATCATCATACCGACCACCCTAAAGCCCACCCTCAGGTTTCTGCCCCAAGGTAGGTCAGCGAGGTCCGCTGACCTTCAGGTTACATCATTTGAAGGCCTTTGTTTATAGTTTATAAACCAAAATCAAACTTTAGAGACTAGTTTGGCACCAACACAGGACACAAGTAGGCAAGTCAGGTGAAGCTGCTGACTTACTATTTCATTTGAATGTGATTATTTAAGATCCAGCACTTCAGTACTGCAGGAGGACAAGCTGCTACAACCACACACACAGATTTAAAGTCTTTTAGGAGGCAAAGAAAGAAAAAACAGACAGACAGACAGACAGACAAGAACCAGGACGACTTGGTCCCATCGCAGAAAAATCACATCATTAAGAGGAAAAAACGAAGAAGAAACTCACCCAAAATATGATGTTGAATCCGAATAAGAAGTATTTGACACAGCAGCTCACTTCAGCTCCCTTGAAATGGTGGTGTTTTCTACTCATCCTGGGTAAAACCAACTAACTAACTAACTCACTCACTAACCAGATTAACTAACTCACTCCAGGGCTTTTTCTTCAAGGTTAGCAGCGCCAACCCGGCCAAACAAGCGCACACAGACGACACGGATAATAAAAGTAACACTATAAGGGTGAATATCTTTAAGACTGCTGAATTATAAACACATAATAAGCTGTTAAATGAGCTGGAGTTAGCCAGTCCAGCTAACAACAACAACAACAACAGCAGCAGCAGCAGCAGCAGCAGAAGCAACAACAGCAGCAGCAGCAGCAGCTCAGCGGTCTCTGCTTTTTTACAGATTAAACACACAAATAGTCCAGAAAAAGGAGATTGTCCGTGTGGGAATCGCTGGTCAAATCACCCACGACGGGTGACATGTGTCTCCCTGATATCTCAACCTTGTTGAGCGCGTCCCGAAGAGAAAACACACACAGTCCACATCCATTAAACCAGCCGAGACACTAACGGCAACCTGAGCTACGGCAGCGCGGCCACGGCTTCACAATAAAAGTCCCACATTCAATTTTATTTATTTATTTATGTTTTATTTATTTATTTTTAAATCTAATTTAATCATTCAACCTTTTTTACCTTGTTCGTTGCTGTTCAAGTCAAGTCAAGTCAAGAGGCTTTTATTGTCATTCAATTTCCATACACTGTATTGCAAAAAGTCTTCACTCACCCAACCAAATCATTGAATTCATGCACTTCCATGGCCACAAATAAAGTATTTATTTATTTATTTATTTATTTATTTATTTATTTATTTATTTATTTGTTTGTTTATTTATTTATTTATTTATTTATAAATCTAATTCAATAATTTTTAACTTGTTAGTTGCTGTTCAAGTCAAGTCAAGAGGCTTTTATTGTCATTCCATTTCCGTACACTGTATTGCAAAAAGTCTTCACTCACCCAACCAAATCATTGAATTCATGCACTTCCATGGCCACAAATAAATTATTTATTTATTTATTTATTTATAAATCTAATTTTATAATTTTTACCTTGTTAGTTGCTGTTCAAGGCTTTTATTGTCATTCCTTTTTCAAATCATTGAATTCATGCACTTCCATGGCCACAGGTGTATAAAACCAAACAGCTAGTCATGCAGACTGCTTCTCAAGTTTCAAGTTCAAGTTTCAAGTTTTTTGTCATTTGCACATCATGTCAGGACATAACATGCATTGAAATGTTTGGGGTGAGGTTCAGATAAAAACTCTACAGCAGGGCAGCATTATATATATAAAACAGTACAAACATACAATAAATAGACAATATTAAAGTAAAAATAAGCTAAAAATATACATATAGTTATAACTGAAATATATAAATGAGTATACAATACACAAGATATATACATAGAATATACAGGGGGACAACTGTGAAAAATGTTGCATAGGCAGGTTCTGAGTAGATATATCTATTTAAAGTGACTTAGTAATAATGTCCATAGCAACGATATTAGAATAAATAATATAAGGTGTAACAATGTATCAGTGGTCGAGTGAGCGGTATTGGGGTCTTTCAGCCTCACAGTTTGTTCAGGAGCCTGACAGCCTTCTACACACGTTAGTGAAAGAATGGGTCGCTCTCAGTCGTGCAGACACAAGTGTGCAAACAAAACAATTAAACTAGAAAAATAAATACAATAAATTAAACAGATGTTAAACACAGTAAACAGCCAGGACAGCACCGACACAGCACTCGTTTCTGGACATGTGCAGAGATATTTAACAATAATAAATTATAATAGATATTTAACAGGTGGTGTAGTGGTTAGTATGGTGGTGTAGTGGTTAGTATGGTGGTGTAGTGGTCAGTATGGTGGTGTAGTGGTTAGTAAGGTGGTGTAGTGGTTAGTATGGTGGTGTAGTGGTTAGTACGGTGGTGTAGTTGTTAGTATGGTGGTGTAGTTGTTAGTATGGTGGTGTAGTGGTTAGTATGGTGGTGTAGTTGTTAGTATGGTGGTGTAGTGGTTAGTATGGTGGTGTAGTTGTTAGTATGGTGGTGTAGTGGTCAGTATGGTGGTGTAGTGGTTAGTATGGTGGTGTAGTGGTCAGTATGGTGGTGTAGTGGTTAGTAAGGTGGTGTAGTGGTTAGTATGGTGGTGTAGTGGTTAGTACGGTGGTGTAGTTGTTAGTATGGTGGTGTAGTTGTTAGTATGGTGGTGTAGTGGTTAGTATGGTGGTGTAGTGGTTAGCACGGTGGTGTAGTGGTTAGTATGGTGGTGAAGTGGTCAGTATGGTGGTGTAGTGGTTAGTATGGTGGTGTAGTGGTTAGTATGGTGGTGTAGTGGTTAGTATGGTGGTGTAGTGGTTAGTATGGTGGTGTAGTGGTCAGTATGGTGGTGTAGTGGTTAATATGGTGGTGTAGTGGTTAGTACGGTGCTGTAGTGGTCAGTACGGTGGTGTAGTGGTTAGTACGGTGGTGTAGTGGTCAGTATGGTGGTGTAGTGGTCAGTAAGGTGGTGTAGTGGTCAGTATGGTGGTGTAGTGGTTAGTATGGTGGTGTAGTGGTTAGTATGGTGGTGTAGTGGTCAGTAAGGTGGTGTAGTGGTCAGTATGGTGGTGTAGTGGTCAGTACGGTGGTGTAGTGGTCAGTATGGTGGTGTAGTGGTTAGTACGGTGGTGTAGTGGTCAGTATGGTGGTGTAGTGGTCAGTAAGGTGGTGTAGTGGTCAGTATGGTGGTGTAGTGGTTAGTATGGTGGTGTAGTGGTTAGTATGGTGGTGTAGTGGTCAGTAAGGTGGTGTAGTGGTCAGTATGGTGGTGTAGTGGTCAGTACGGTGGTGTAGTGGTCAGTATGGTGGTGTAGTGGTTAGTACGGTGGTGTAGTGGTCAGTACGGTGGTGTAGTGGTCAGTATGGTGGTGTAGTGGTTAGTAAGGTGGTGTAGTGGTTAGTAAGGTGGTGTAGTGGTTAGTATGGTGGTGTAGTGGTTAGTGTGGTGGTGTAGTGGTTAGTATGGTAGTGTAGTGGTTAGTATGGTGGTATAGTGGTTAGTATGGTGGTGTAGTGGTTAGTACGGTGGTGTAGTGGTTAGTACGGTGGTGTAGTGGTCAGTACGGTGGTGTAGTGGTCAGTATGGTGGTGTAGTGGTTAGTAAGGTGGTGTAGTGGTTAGTAAGGTGGTGTAGTGGTTAGTATGGTGGTGTAGTGGTTAGTGTGGTGGTGTAGTGGTTAGTATGGTAGTGTAGTGGTTAGTATGGTGGTATAGTGGTTTGTATGGTGGTGTAGTGGTTAGTACGGTGGTGTAGTGGTTAGTACGGTGGTGTAGTGGTCAGTACGGTGGTGTAGTGGTCAGTATGGTGGTGTAGTGGTTAGTATGGTGGTGTAGTGGTCAGTATGGTGGTGTAGTGGTTAGTACGGTGGTGTAGTGGTTAGTATGGTGGTGTAGTGGTCAGTATGGTGGTGTAGTGGTTAGTATTGTGGTGTAGTGGTTAGTACGGTGGTGTAGTGGTTAGTATGGTGGTGTAGTGGTCAGTATGGTGGTGTAGTGGTTAGTACGGTGGTGTAGTGGTTAGTACGGTGGTGTAGTGGTTAGTACGGTGGTGTAGTGGTTAGTATGGTGGTGTAGTGGTTAGTACGGTGGTGTAGTGGTTAGTACGGTGGTGTAGTGGTCAGTACGGTGGTGTAGTGGTCAGTATGGTGGTGTAGTGGTTAGTATGGTGGTGTAGTGGTCAGTATGGTGGTGTAGTGGTTAGTACGGTGGTGTAGTGGTTAGTATGGTGGTGTAGTGGTCAGTATGGTGGTGTAGTGGTTAGTATTGTGGTGTAGTGGTTAGTACGGTGGTGTAGTGGTCAGTATGGTGGTGTAGTGGTTAGTATGGTGGTGTAGTGGTTAGTAGGGTGGTGTAGTGGTTAGTATGGTGGTGTAGTGGTTAGTATGGTGGTGTAGTGGTTAGTACGGTGGTGTAGTGGTTAGTACGGTGGTGTAGTGGTTAGTATGGTGGTGTAGTGGTTAGTATGGTGGTGTAGTGGTTAGTACGGTGGTGTAGTGGTTAGTATGGTGGTGTAGTGGTTAGTATGGTGGTGTAGTGGTTAGTATGGTGGTGTAGTGGTCAGTATGGTGGTGTAGTGGTTAGTATGGTGGTGTAGTGGTTAGTATGGTGGTGTAGTGGTTAGTATGGTGGTGTAGTAGTTAGTATGGTGGTGTAGTGGTTAGTATGGTGGTGTAGTGGTTAGTATGGTGGTGTAGTGGTCAGTATGGTGGTGTAGTGGTCAGCACTGTCTCCTCACAGTAAGATGATCTGGGTTGGATTCCCGGTCTGGGTGGTTCTGTGTGGAGTGTGTATGGTCTCTCTGTGTTTGAGTGGTTTTCTCCGGGTACTCTGGTTTCCTCCCACAGTCCAAACACATGTATGTTAGGTTGATCAGTCTCTCTAAACTGCCCGTAGGTGTGAGTGTGTGCGTGAGTGAGACTAGCAGGATTAAGCTGCAGGTAATGGATATATTCAGTGTAAACATTAATAGGGCTGGTTATTAATGAGCTAGTAACAGTACAGATGCTCGACACATGAGCCACAAATATGCTCACATCAACGTACATAAACAAGATCCGAGCGTTCGCCCAAAGAAATGCTGCATGAGTGCGTCTCTCTGTTTACATTCCAACTGCTGTTTCTGTTTCTGTTGTGTGTAATCAGTGATCTCTGACAGGTTTCTGATGAAATGAGATCTAATCAGTCACATCTACATCTTATAAACAGAAGAAAAGAGGCACAGCAGTAGAAGAAACCAATAGACAAGGCTGGCTGGACCGTATGTGGTGACCTGGCTGACCTGGGCCTCCAACATTTCAAATGATTATAATCTGGTAAGACATTTTACTCCCCTTGGTCTCATACCTCACTGATCTTGACCAGCTCTTACCTTAAGCCTTGGCTTCAGTATAGACAGAACAAGCTAAGATGGATGCTTATCAGATGGATTGTGAGGATTGGACACGAATGACCAGCGGCATCACTGGATCCTAATCTGACTCTGCCACTTGATTCTTATGCTACACTGAAACGTTGCAGCCACACAAGCTCCTTAGAGTAGATCAGAATCTCTACTGTAGTCAGATTCACAGCAGCTTTAGCTCCATTAAAGCACCATAAGCCCTGTGGTCCACCTGCAAGCCCACATTTTGGTGTGTGGACAACTAAACGCCGCCACCTTCTCTGGGCCTGAGGTAATTTAAGATGGACCGAGGGGAAGTGGAAAAGTGTCATATGGTCCATCTCATCAAAATACGGATTCTTATCGAAACCATGGACGCAGCATCCTTTGGGCTGAAGAGGAGAGGGGCTTCTTATTAATGCACAGTTAAAACATAGTTCATGCGTGACTTAAATCAGTAAATCAGTGAAGCTCCCTTAATGCTAAACAATATACTGTATATATATATATATATATATATATATATATATATATATATATATATATATATATATATATATATATATATATATATATATATATATATATACACCACCAGTCAAAAGTTTAGGATCACTAACCCCAACCCTAGAATTTCATTTCATGTCATTTTCATGCAATTCACAAACAATACTGTAAGTGTATCAGATGATTTTTTAAAGAATAAAAATGTTTGTATTAAAGTCTATTTTTGTATAGAGGCTTATTTTACATATAGTCCTATTATCAGTAAATTTCAGTCCTCTGTCTAAATCTCCTGGTACGACCGCCAATCCAAGTTAAGGATGTTATTGGACTAACTGGTTGTTAGGACACTCTTGCTCAATTGTGATGCACAGCTGAAAAACATTCTACTAATAAGTGAGAATAAAAGGGAACAACATTCTAGGTTAGTTTAGTATCTGAAGCATCAGCAGTTGATGGCTTGCTGACCGACTCACAATGTCCAGAAAGAAACAAATTTCTTTAGAGACCCGTCAGTCCATTGTTGTGTTAAGGAAGAAGATACTCCATTGAAAACAAGAACATATCACTGTGATCCCCAACTTTTGAGCAATAGTGTTTATATATATATATATATATATAGCTACAAATGAAAATGAGTGTTGCCCTCAATGTACTTCTGAGTTAAACTAAAGGTTGATTGATTGTTTGATTGATTGGTTTATTGATTTATTTATTGGTTTATTGATATATACAGGTTATGGAGCAACATATGCTGTCTTTTTCAGGGAAGGGATTGTTTATTGGAACAACACAAAAACAAACATGTTATCCTATGTGTTGCAGCCGCATAGTAAACTCACCTGCATGCGGTCCAGACCACTGGTTACCCACTGAAAACATTTAGAACATCATGAAACATATAAAAACAAATATTCATACAGTGATCAGCTATAACAATAAAACCACCTCCTCGTATCTACACAAATTCATACAGGAGCTACACTTACAGACTGTAGTTCATCTGATCTGTATACTTTATTACCCCGTTCTTCAATGATCAGGACCCCCACAGGACCACCATAGAGCAGGTACTACTTTGGCGGTGGGTAATTCTTAGCACTGCAGTGTCACTGACGTGGTGCTGGTGTGAGTGGATCAGACATATATATATATATATATATATATATATATATATACATATATATATATTCATCCATGATCATACATTTTCATCATGTATTTTGCTGAATATATCATTAAATAATAATAATAATAATAATAATAATAATAATAATAATAATATAGTATTTCTTCAAGTTTGTGTTCTAGCTTTAACTACAAAAAAAGTATTTTGTTGAGGTTATCCTTTTCCTTTATTCTCTAAAACATCACCACCCATTCAACTAAATATGAATTCATTTTTATTATTAAATGAAAACAGTAGTATGTCATTCTGATTTGATACTTGAATTGCAATCAATTACCAATGAAACACAAACAACAGCCAGTTTAGTTAGCATGGATCCCCAACCAGCAGATTTACTTTAAACATGGAGAGAAAATACTTTTATTCTATTATTAATATTCAGGAAAGATTCAGTAATGAGTTGAATCACCTCAGATAAAGTACTACAGAACTACTATAGCAGCTCATTGAGAAAAACCTTCAGTAAACATAAGCAGGCAGTGTAGGTGTCACTACCAGTTTGGACCAACAGAGGGCAGTACAGGCCAAGATTTAGCTTCACTTCAAACAGCCAAACCAGCATTTATCAGGACAAACCGCTTACTAGCTTCACACTGCCTTTTAGCCAGTTTCTCAAAATCCCCGGTATTAACATGATACTTTAATCACATCTGCTGAGTTTACTCCAAAGTGTAGTCGCTCAGCCAAGACATGGTGGACTTAGCTGTATATCTGTCCCTCACGGCCACATGGTCAGCAGATCCCACTGTTTTAAAGCTAAATCAAGACCAGTCACTACTGAACCACAGGTTTTCTGTGTGTTAACCGCCACTCTAACAGTAATTTCATACAAAACTTAGATATCTGCACTGCTGGAAGATCAGATCACGTGACCCTGCCTGGTATTTTATTTACAGTTGAAAGTGTTTTAGGTTCTGGTGACACAAATGACAACACAAGATAACGACTGACCTGAACTTCAAATATTTGATTAAATAATAAATATAAAAAAATTAATTTCACAGCAACTTAATCAAATAGTTTAGAAGACTGAATTCGACACCACACACTTCACAGTGTGGACAGATTATAAACTCTGAGGTGTTTTTTTAGCGTAAGAGTGATACGTCCCTTACAAACAACCTAGGATATTTTGTTGATGTGATACGATTAACTTGTTTTGTGGCTGTGACATTCAGCTGTGTTAGTTAGTTGGCTGTGTTGGTTAGTTAGCTGTGTTGGTTAGTTAGCTGTGTTGGTTAGTTAGCTGTGTTGGTTACTTAGTTAGACATAGTAGTTATCTGTGTTTTTTAGTTAGCCATGTTAGTTAGCTGTGTTAGTTACTTAGTTATGTTAGTTAGCTGGGCTAGCTACCTGGCCGGCCAGCCTAAGTGTGTTATAGAGCGTTGTTATAGCTGTGTTAGTTAGTCAGTTAGTTAGTTAGTTAGTTAGTTAATTAGTTAGTTTGTTACCTGTGTTGTTTATTAACTGTATTATTTAGTTAATTAGCTGTGTTAATTAGCTGGGCTGGCTACTTAGACAGCCAGCCTAAGTGTGTTATAGACCGTTGTTATAGCTGTGTTAGTTAGTCAGTTAGTTAGTTAGTTAGTTAGTTAATTAGTTAGTTTGTTACCTGTGTTGTTTATTAACTGTATTATTTAGTTAATTAGCTGTGTTAATTAGCTGGGCTGGCTACTTAGACAGCCAGCCTAAGTGTGTTATAGACCGTTGTTATAGCTGTGTTAGTTAGTCAGTTAGTTAGTTAGTTAGTTAGTTAATTAGTTAGTTTGTTACCTGTGTTGTTTATTAACTGTATTATTTAGTTAATTAGCTGTGTTAATTAGCTGGGCTGGCTACTTAGACAGCCAACCTAAGTGTGTTATAGACAGTTGTTATAGCTGTGTTAGTTAGTTAGTTAGTTACCTGTGTTGTTTATTAACTGCATTATTTAGTTAATTAGCTGGGCTGGCTAAGCCAGCCTAAGTCTGTTATAAACTGTTGTTCTGTGTTAGTTAGTTAGTTAGTTACCTGTGTCAGTTACCTGTATTAGTTAATGAAATTAGCTGTGTTTGCTGGGCTAACCACGTAACCAGCCAACCTAAGTCTGTTATAGACAATTGTTATGTCTGTGTTAGTTAGTTAGTTTGTTAGTTAGCTGGATTAGCCAGCCTAATGTGTTGGTTACATGTGTTGGTTAGTTTCCCTTATAGATTTGTTAATTAGCTGTGTTAGTTAGTTAGTTAGTTGTGTTCGTTAGCTGGACTAGCTATTTGGCCAGCCACCCTTGGTATATCTGTATTAGTTAGTATGTTAGTTACATGTGTTGGCTAGTTACCTGTATTAATTAGTTAATTAGCTGTGCTAGTTAGCTGGGCTAGCTACCTGGCAAGCCAGTCTAAGACTGTTTTAGACAGCTGTTATATTTGTGTTAATTAGCCAGTTAGTTGGTTAGTTAGTTAGTTAATTACCCGTATTAGTTAGTTAGTTCACGGTGTAGGTCAGCCAGTTAGTTAGTTAGTTAGTTAGTTAATTACCTGTATTAGTTAGTTAGTTCACTGTGTAGGGCATCCAGTTAGTTAGTTAGTTGGTTAGTTAGTTAGTTAGTTAGTTAGTTAGTTAGTTAGTTAATTACCCATATTAGTTAGTTAGTTAATTAGTTAGTTAGTTACCCGTATTAGTTAGTTAGTTAGTTAGTTAGTTAATTACCCGTATTAGTTAGTTAGTTAGTTAGTTAGTTAGTTAGTTAGTTAGTTAGTTAGTTAGTTAGTTAGTTAGTTAATTACCCGTATTAGTTAGTTAGTTCACGGTGTAGGTCAGCCAGTTAGTTAGTTAGTTAATTACCTGTATTAGTTAGTTAGTTCACTGTGTAGGGCATCCAGTTAGTTAGTTAGTTCACTGTGTAGGTCAGCCAGTTAGTTAGTTAGTTCACTGTGTAGGTCAGCCAGTTAGTTAGTTAGTTAGTTAGTTAGTTAGTTAGTTAGTTAGTTAGTTAGTTAATTACCTGTATTAGTTAGTTAGTTCACTGTGTAGGTCAGCCAGTTAGTTGGTTAGTTAGTTGGTTAGTTAGTTAATTACCTGTATTAGTTAGTTAGTTTACTGTGTATGTCAGCCACTTAGTTAGTTAGTTAGTTAGTTAGTTAGTTAGTTAGTTAGTTAGTTAGTTAGTTAGTTAGTTAGTTAGTTAGTTAGTTAGTTAGGCTCCAATAAAGTTTTACATTTGGTAGTAGCAATTGTTTTGTTAGTGATGAAATGGAACGAATGATAATTTATTTTAATAACATAAACTAAGTGATTAAGTTATAGGGTAATTCCAAGCAAATGGTCTTGAGTTTGATTTTTGAACGTCGAACCAGTTCAGTTTAATGGTCCACATCGGACCTGCATTACTGGGAACAGAATTCTCTGTATGAGTTCCAACCACCCAGCCCACCTGATCCAGTCCTTCAGCTAATTATCAGGCCCTTCATGAGCCAGATCGGATGAGTTGGAGCAGGCTGTGCAGAGCAGGGTGTTCCCAGGCCTGGAGTTCAGAAGCCAGAACACTGCACTGTTTCACCTTTTCTCCTGCCTGGACACACCTGATAGACCTCATCAAGAGCCTGAGGATTAGGTGATGAGCTGAGTCAGCTGTCAGCGCGCTGTAGCTCCTCAGGTGCTCCTTCAGGCCAGAGGAACGAGCAGATCTCTGAAACAGGGGATCCATGTTATCACTAATCCATCATATCAGGTCCACTGACCATACAGGAGCTACACTTACAGACTGTAGTTCATCTGATTCTCTGTATACTCTATTACTCTGTTCTTTAATGATCAGGACCCCCACAGGACCACCACAGAGCAACTACTATTAGGGTGGTGGATCATTCTCAGCACTGCAGCGACACTAATGTGGTGCTGGTGTAAGTAGATCAGATACAGCAGTGTGGCTGGACTGTGTTTAAACACTGTGTCCACTCACTGTCCACTCTATTAGACACACCTGCCTTTCTGGTCCACCTTGTAGATGTAAAGTCAGGCTCTTGCTATGACATTTCTCAGTAATCGAGTAATCTATGAGTTATTTTTGCTTAATAATTGAATTTCTGAAGTCATTCTGGATGGATTGCTGGGGAATGGTTCAGATGTTGTTTACAGTGGTGGTGAAGGGTCGTACAACACAAATATAGAAATTTAATTTACTTTAAAAAACCACCAGTGAATCTACACACGTTTTATATATAAATCTGATGACAGTAAAACACCAAATCTGATAAAAGTCCATTTTCTTTGGACACTTCTTTGGCAACATTGTATGTATCTCTCCACCATTCAAGAATTAATTGAATTTAAAAATAAGACATATCAGAGCAAAATCGTTCCTCATGTGATGTTATTTTACTGTATGTTCCTGTTTTATCTGTTACTGAATGCTATTGAACTAGTCTGTTAACCTGTGGGCTGTCTGCTGAGCTGTCCAAAAGCAGTTTGAGCTCCCTCTTGTGGCAGTTTAGCCCTTGAATGCACAACCTGGGTCAAAAGTGTCCCAACTGAGATTTTCTATATCTTCGCAATGAATACATTCTAGCTTCCATTTACTTGATATTCACAAATCCTGATTTTATTTTTATTCTTTTACTTTCTTAATAAAAATGTTTGTATCCATCCATCCATCCATCCATCCAACCCATTATCTTCAGTTTTATTCCAGTAGTCGGGGTCATGGTGGGGGCTGGAGCCAATCCCAGTGTCATCGGGCGAAGGCGGGGTACATCATGGACAGGTCGCCAGTCCATCGCATGACCAACAAACACTTACACCTACAGCAGTTTAGAGTGAGTGATCAACCTAACACACATGTGTTTGGACTGTGGGAGGAAACCGGAGAACCCGGAGGAAACCCACTCAAGCACGGGGAGACCGTGACCGTGCAGTCAGGAACATATTTACACTATTTTTGTTCATAAAGTAAATAAATAAGAATTAAAATAAAGATTTAAGATTAAAAACAAGATTTTTAATGAAAACTCGGTACATTAAATAATGAAATAAACTGATTTCAGAATATATACCTAAGAGATACTCAGCAACACAGTAGGATTAGCTCAAATGGTAGCACACTCGATGCCTGCATCCTCCAAATTATTTGGGGCGGTTGTGGGCTGAAGGTTAGGGAACCAGCGTTGTGACCAGAATGTCGCCGGTTCGATCCCATGAACCGGACAGCACATGACTGAAGTGCCCTTGAGCAAGACACCTAAGCCCTGACTGCTCCCTGGGTGCTGTGGTAGGGCTGCCCACTGCTCCGGTCAAGTCTGCTCACTGCTGTCCCCTAGTGTGTCTGTTCACTAGTGAGCGTGTATATGTGAGTGTTTCACTGTATGGATGGGTTAAATGCGGCGATCTTGAATTTCCCTGTGGGATCAATGAAGTATCTAATCTAATCTACATACAATAACAAAGGAAGGGATTTACATTAGAAGGGGTTTCCTTAGCAACAAAGTGTCAACAGTATTCCATCAGAAAGGCCTCCAAATCCATGTCCACCAAACTTACACAGTGTAGCTTCAATGACTGAGCTGTGGACTCCAAAAGCACAAAGAGACGCCAACGTTGTTTCTCAGTTGGGTTTATTTATAAATTACAAAGCATTTACGAGAGCGAGGATACTGAGACCGGCTGCATACTCGAGATATCAGAGCTGGAAAGAGAAGTAAAGTGAAATGTCGGCTGGAGGAGTCCAGATGAGGGCCAGGAGAAGGTTTGGGGGCTGAAAAGCATCCCTTGCGCTGAGAAGGATATTCTAGCCAAAGGTGCCAAGTCACCCTGCACCTGGTGTCCCTGTCAGTCAGGGCATGTGGGCATGTAGGCACTGGAAAAATCTGCTGATGTACCAATATAGAGTGTCAGGACTGCAGAGAAGAATCACTTTTGCATGTGCTGGGGGGCCCAGAGCCCCCCCCGGGATGCTGATATAGTCGTCCTCAGTATATGCGACACATGACTTGATTATTAAATTCTTACATTTTGCACAATCTCTGCTCAGAGGTGAGGATATCTGCAGCTAACTTAGAGAACGCACTGCAGGCAAGTATACAAAGTTGTGTGCATGCTGTCGAGTATGCAAAGTGCAAAAGTGATGTTATAACAACAACAACAACAACAAAACAACAAAGTATGTGCTCTTTCTTTTTTTTCATGATATAACAATATGCAGAAACACCTGACACCATATGTGTACCAGCTATGGTGCTTAATAATCTATATCCTTTGAACTAGGCCTTGGAAAGGGGAATTCCACTCATTTTTCTAAAATTCCTGCATACATAAACAGCTGAACCAAGCAGGCCTGGTGTGAAAGGCTCTGTTCTAGTGAATCTTACCGAGTCTGAATGGTTCACAGTGGCGGTGATGGGAACCAGACGTCCACCTCTAAACACCCCCTTTCTGAAAACTTTACTTTTAATTATTATTTTGCAAAGTGTGGACCACTAAGGCAGGACAAGGAGGGGGAACTCGAGAAACTTGAGGCTGGAGTTCTGGGTGGCTTCTGCTGCTGGGCTTTGAAGCCAGGCCCCCCTTTGCCAAGTGAAGAGTAAGTGCGATTTTGGCTTTCAATGTAAGTCAATGGAACCAGGATTCTTTTGAAGTGATTTTGGAGCATTTCTATTGGTCCATTCATCATGAAAGTCTTACACAATACAAACAAGTGTTTAAGTGATGCTAAAAAATCCAAATCTTTGGACAGTGATGATATGTTGATATGCCAGAGAGGGTTTTGGCCTATGGTGGTGGAGAGCTACATGCAGAATCCACCCCAAAGAAATTATTTACCCCAGATTTCACTATTGTACCCTCAGTGAATGTTCGATGGTGGGTGTTGATAGTAAATAGAGAGGCTATATAAGACCCCTGATTCAATTCACCGCCAATGTAAACAGATCAGAGTCTATAAGTTTCTCCATGATGAACTGGTTCACACCAAATTACTCTGAAACTCTGTCTACATCCGTAATCACTGAATTTTGCTGGTGTTATTTTGGTGCAGTTTCCCTTTTAAGGAATGCTGATGCTCCTAATGTTAGATTAGCTAGTGAACCCCACAGTCTTTCATTCAGTGGGTGTTAAGAGATCAACCCCGGGTGAAGCAACCCTTCAGTCAAACTTTAGAGTTCGATCTAAAGTGAAGACACAGTCTGCAGCTCTGCCACCTCCCAAATATAACTTCCCACAGCTCCCCAAGTTACTCCCCATCATTTTCTCACCAGCCTCCTTCCAAAAGGCCGTGGATGAAGTGAAGAACCAGCTTTAACATGCCAGACAAGCTGAACTCCAGAATCTCCTCAGTACAGTTTTACATAAACTCAGTCTACATGTCTCCCATGTTCCCCTCGGCCTTCCAGGTTTCCACTGTAGAGAACGTTCCCTCCTTTTTCATCATTTCCAGCTTTCTTGCATAATAAACAGCTAATAAATTCATTCAGAGTTCTTAGTTTTAGAGCAGCTTACTTAGCCTAGACTGTTCACAGTGGTGGTGAATGGAACCAGACATCCTCCTTTAAAAGCTCCCTTACAGAAAGTGATTACATGAAATGGTTATGAATACAGTCCCCGATGTCTGCCCAGAGCTTTCACAGTTATTACATAAAATCCTAATTGTAATTATTTGGGATGATTGCAGTGACTTAAGGCTACTTGTCACAATTATTAGGTTTCTAAATGTGTTTGCTGAGAATATATGCCGAAATAAAAGAAAGCAGTAAATACATCTTTCATTGAGACGATGTTGACCTGTTGAGAGAGCAGTGCTGAGTAATCTTTGTGTATTAGTTGGTGTGTAGCTTCAATAGTGTACACTTTAACTGTATAACCAGTATTAGCTATTAATTAAACATAGCCAGCATGCAATTTGACCACTTTAATAGAGCATATATACTGAAATAAATCAGTAAAATATATCATTGAGATGATGTTGACCTGTTGAGAGGACAGTACTGAGTAATATTGGTGTATTAGTTGGTGTGTAGCTTCAATAGTGTACACTTTAACTGTATAACCAGTATTAGCTATTAATTAAACATAGCCAGCATGCAATTTGGCCACTTTAATAGAGCATATATACTGAAATAAATCACTAAAGTCTATCATTGTGACAATGTTGACCTGTTTAGAAGGCAGTACTGAGTAATATTGGTGTATTAGTTGGTGTGTAGCTTCAATAGTGTACACTTTGACTGTACAACCACTATTATCCAATAATTAAACACAGCCAGCAAGAAATTTGGTCACTTTAATAGAGCATATATACTGAAATAAATCAGTAAAATCTATCATTGAGACGATGTTCACCTGTTTAGAGAGCAGTACTGAGTAATATTGGTGTATTAGTTGGTATGTAGCTTCAATAGTGTACACTTTAACTGTATAACCAGTATTAGCTATTAATTAAACATAGCCAGCATGCAATTTGGCCACTTCAATAGAGCATATACTGAAATAAATCACTAAAGTCTATCATTGAGATGATGTTGACCTGTTTAGAAGGCAGTACTGAGTAATATTGGTGTATAAGTTGGTGTGTAGTTTCAATAGTGTACACTTTGACTGTACAACCACTATTATCCAATAATTAAACACAGCCAGCAAGAAATTTGGTCACTTTAATAGAGCATATATACTGAAATAAATCAGTATATTCTATCATTGAGACGATGTTGACCTGTTTAGAGAGCAGTGCTGAGTAATATTGGTGTATTAGTTGGTGTGTAGCTACAATAGTGTAGTGTATCACTTATTACAGCAAGTATTAACTGCTAATCAATCACAGCCATCAAGCAAGATAGCTATTTAGCTAATTTGGCCAGTTTGTACTTCAATAGTCGCATGTAATGGACACCTAGATTGTCAATCACAACTATTTAAATGACGTCTGTCAGCTAAAAAGTCATGATCAGGACAAGCATTGACACTGAATTATGATTTTCAGTCTAAAATATATTACCAGCCATTCATTGGTGAAGGTACATGGAAGAAGTTCCAAGGCAAAACGGTTACCATCATAATCATTACACACAACAACTCACGTGTAGGTTGACTGATGGGTCAATCAAATATTAAATATTTGGGTTGTAGACATGGTGACCCCTAGATTCCATCCCCACCACCACTATAAAGAAACTAGAGCCAGTAAGTTTCGGTACTCTGAATGACTTTCCACCGTTGAACTGATCAGAAATGATAATGAAAGCACAATGCAATTCTGCTTTATGAACCTTTGAAACATTACAGACAGTACAAGCATGAGTCTCTCTTACATGCAGCCCCACATATGTAAACAGTAAACTGCAAATATTGTTGATTAAATGGCAAATCATCAGCATCGTCCATATAAAAAGTTTGCCGTCTAAAAGCATAGTGCACAAATCCCTTGTTTTAAAGCCACCTCACAAAAACTGTTCACCACTTTATAGCACGTACTGTAATTCATATACACCCCTCATGTCGCCAAACACCAGTTATCCCTATCAACATTAAAGCTCAGGCCTATTACCCCCGCTCAGATACGACCTTCAAATCATCGTGTACCAAAAGACTCCTTCTACATTTGATTTGTCAGACTTGCAAACGTCGTCCGCAAACCACGTCCTTGTACTCTCAAACGTTTCCAACGCACAACTGTACAAACACACAAAAAAGCAGGAAAATCAGATTTTAGACCTACAACAGAAACATCAATGCACAGAAAACAAGAATATCTAACACTGCATTGAAGGTTCTTGCGCGTCGGTTATGTCTTTGGTCACTAGAAGCCAACGGAAAGTCTTTGGTTAAAAAAACAAAACAAAACATCGGTAACATGTTACTGTAAGGCAGTGTTTATAGAGTTAAACCACACCTACATAAGCCTTTCATGACTGACACAAACCTAGATAGGCTTTTATAATGGCTTACAACTGAATTGCACCTCAGCAGGAGTTACAGTAACCGATGTTTGTTGTCCCAATGTTTTTGGACTCAAAGTTGTAAACCTGTTTTTGTAGGTTAGCCGTGGTTCATTACTCTAGAATGTCCCTTCACTTCTTACTAAGAGTCACTTGTAGCAACTAAAGTAAATGTATTTGTTGTTCTGAACAGTAAAACCAACACATAACAATGTGTAGAAGTTCGTATTACTTTCTAGGGCTAAGCTAGAAACAATGGTGTTTCTATGTAGCTGGAGCTGAAGGCTACTTACAAATTAGAAAATCTCGTTCCACCTTAAATGGACCAGCATTTACATTCTGGCACCTGTACAAGCACCTGTATGTAACTGCTGTACCAATTAAGGTGGAACAGGAGTTTCTAACCCAGCTTGAAAGTTTACAGTTATACACTTATACAGCTATCCAGGTGCTCAATGGCATATTACAAGAGGAGGCCCTGCAATCAATTGTTGTTAGACTAAGGCTGATCCCAATCAAAGAGTCATTCCTTCAGTCTCGAAAACAAAGTGGACTACAGGAGCTGATCAGTGGGAACTGATCGAGGGTCCAACCTGGCTCACCCGCTCAGCTAAAGAGGCTAACAGTAGCTAGTTCGTACTGTCTGATTGATATACCACCCACCACTACTATGTAGGTTTATGTCAGTTGTCGTGAAAGGCTTATGCACTTTTCCATGAAATGCATAGTCTGTCAAAAGATCTACAGTCAGGTGCAAAGCAGTCGAAACAAGGATGTTCGGTCCCAGGCCTGAGCGTTCCCTGATTCCGTTCATCAGCCAGCCCCCCTAATCAAGCCCTTCTTGAGTTGAATCGGCCGTGCAAGAGCAGGTAAATCACTGGGACTAAATAAAACATTATTCTCATTATTGCTTCACAATCCCAACAGCCAACAACGCTGGCCTTTCCCAACATCTCCGGCAACTACATTCAGAATTGAAAGGCCACCTTGGAATCAGAATTAGAGAACCTGAATCGCTCCACCCTCCATTCTTTCATTCATTGCTGGACTGCAGTCCATTCCCTGGTCCAGCGGTCACCAGCCCTGTTAACCTGTCAACAGAGTACAGTCCCAACCCAAATTCGCTAATCAAGGATTGTTTTTTCTGGACTTGCTTGACGTCTATCTTCCGGAGAACAGTTCTGAGAGTGCATTAGGTGGCAACTTGTCATTGAGAAGGAAAGTAACTTCTCTTGGCATGGCTTCATGTTCTTATTCTAAAGGAATGGTTCCAAACGTCCAGTGTCTGCTGGAGATACGGATTATGTGCCAAATTAGGGAATGGAGCCGAGTTGACGACCACTGCGGGTCCACAGTTTGGTCCACTGTCTGGTCCAACATGTAATCCCACCTGTTTCCCATCACTCTTGCATCCTACAGGTCTTCAGACACTCCTCCCCGCTTCACCCTCAGGCTCCCGGTCCAGCCACGCGGACAGGTGTTGTAGGTGCGCGCCCCTGGCGAGCGCACGCCCGAGTCCTCCGACTCGAGTGAGGCATCCGAGTCGGTCAGGGAACGGGTGTTGTACAGCCGCAGAGGTGAGCGGACCATGCGGGTGGGAGTAGGCGGAGGGCTGGTGAAGGTCGGGGACTGGGCCCCCAGTGAGCGAGACTGAAAGGGGCTTGCAGGTTTAGGTTCAAAGGGCAGAATGCTGCTGTTGACTGGAGACATGGGCAGGCTGTGCCCACTGAGAGCCCCGGGCGACGGGCTGTTCTTCCGCTTGGCTGCGTTGATGATGTTCTTGGCCAGGAGACGGTGGTTGGCCTTAGTGTCCTGGGGGCTGATCGGGGATTGGCACCTGGTGTCCCAAGGTGGAGATACAGGGGTGGTGGCAGTGCGGTTACTGGAAGGCCTGGAGAACGAGGCGGAGGTGGCAGGGTTGTGGAAGGGTCTCGGGTTTGAAGAGGGAGTGATGGGGCTCTGGATGGACTTTGGGATGGGAGAGGTGGGAACAGGATTACGGATGGATCGTTGGATTGGGGAGGAGGTCACTGGGTTATGGATGGGTTGGGGTGGCGGGGAGGTAACCAGAGTGTTCCGCTGGCTACCAGGGGACCAAGCGACACTGTGGAAGCCCTCAGGACTGCTGAGGCGACGGGACAGGTTGGGCGTCCAGGGTGTTGGGGTGCTGGAGCGGCTGGATGGAGCCGCAGCTGGTGATTCTTCTTTAACCTGAAGATAGAAATAAAACATTACTCTCAGCTATGTAAAAAAAGAATCCCCCCAGGGCAATGACCAGGGACCATATTTCCAGATGCATATAAAGCTTAGAAATAGAAATTCACATTTTACACACATATTAATTATATATATATATACACACAGTGCCTGAAAACTGAATATATGGAATAAAACTTGTAGAATGAAAGTCTAAAAATATGGAATGAAACTTGAGAATATAGAATGAAAGTCTGAATATATTTAGACTTTTATTCCATATTCTAAAGTTTCAAGCAATTTTCTCAAGTTTCATTCCATATATATATATATATATATATATATATATATATATATATATATACAGAGTTTCCAGTAATTATATATATATATATAAACATGTTTAAAGGATATAAACTTCTTGTAGTGTAATTAAGACAACACCTTCAGCATAGCTTCAGCATAAATGGGTGGGGCCACGACGTTGACTATTGTGACATCACAAAGCCAAAAAATTCAAAACCAGCTGCTTCCACAGTCTAGATTCCATCTCTATAAAATGATAACTTTACAGAAGAGGCCAAAAACCTTCTTTACTTTTAATGTAAGTCAATGGAATCAGAATTATTTTCAAGTGATTTAAGAGCATTACTATTCGTCCATTATCCATGAATTTTTTACACATCGCAAACATCGTTAAAATAATGTAGGAAAATAAAAATCGACACAAATGAAGAGACATGGTCTCTCTCGCACTGCAGCGATATGTATGGATGTATCACTCTCGCATTCGAAAAAAGTTAAGAACTCAGTTTTCCATGATATGGGCATCATGTAATGATTCTGCTTTAAAATACAGCTTTTAAATCATTTTGTTAGTACTCTGACTTCTATTAGGCAGAACAGCATCTCTGTTATTACCACTCAACGTCTGCTACAGCCCTATGGAGCTACTAACTACTATGGCTCTTCAGGTAGTTATAAGAAGAAGCCGGCTCAGTACTCCCAGCACGGACATCATGTCGGTGGCCGCAAAGAGCCTGATGATGATGATGTTGGAGTAAAAGAAACTGACCGATCAAGAGACCAGACAAGAGTAAGTCTCAGACTGGCTTTAACTTGAAGAGATATAAGGATGTAGGGCTGTAAGCTCATCTCTGCCATTCCAGTCTTATGGAGTTTTTAAGCTTTTCCATTTCGGGGCTGCATGCAAAGAAATAAATTAGTCTCTCGCCAAATGAGCCTTAAACCTCCCGTAATAACCTCCCTGTAATACTGGCCTGTAGTTCCACACGGTTCTGTCCCTTCTGATGGTGTTGGGCCAAATTCCCAATCCCTGGCTGAATTCGACTCCCCTCGTGTGCACTCAGGCATATGGACACTACAGATTGTACTGACGACATAGAAACATCCAAAATGTGCATAATCTGTAGCGTCCGAATACTTATGTGCCGTGCATGTACACGAAGGGAAGTCGGATTCTGTACCTTCAGGTTGTCAACAACCATGGACCGTGTACGGCTGTCTATGAGGGGCTCAAGGTGTTCTCTGTATGTGCAACCGAGGTGTAAAAGTTCAATCTCCAACAGCAAAGCATACCAATCCTTACAATGTTGCTTTGAGACTGATATATGTAAATAAGCTTGGCTCTGATTGGCTGCCCTGTATTGTGCCATATTCGCAAAAGTACTTGTTGCTGTATTCAAATAGTGTAGAAAAATATGGTACACTGCACTGCCAAAAGTATTCGCTCGTCTGTCTTCACACGCTTATGAACTTGAGTGACGTCCCATTCTTAATAGGACGTCCCTTTGCAGCTATAGTGGTTTAGGAGTGTGTTTATGGGAATGTTTGACCATTCTTCCAAAAGCTCATTGGTGAGGTCAGTGTGTAGTATATAGTATAGTGTAGTGTAGGTACAGTGTGTATGGTGTGGTAGTGTAAGTACAGTGTGTAGTATATAGTATAGTGTAGTGTAGGTACAGTGTGTATGGTGTGGTAGTGTAAGTACAGTGTGTTGTATATAGTATAGTGTAGTGTAGGTACAGTGTGTATGGTGTGGTAGTGTAAGTTCAGTGTGTTGTATATAGTATAGTGTAGTGTAGGTACAGTGTGTATGGTGTGGTAGTGTAAGTACAGTGTGTAGTATATAGTATAGTGTAGTGTAGGTACAGTGTGTATGGTGTGGTAGTGTAAGTTCAGTGTGTTGTATATAGTATAGTGTAGTGTAGGTACAGTGTGTATGGTGTGGTAGTGTAAGTACAGTGTGTAGTATATAGTATAGTGTAGTGTAGGTACAGTGTGTATGGTGTGGTAGTGTAAGTTCAGTGTGTTGTATATAGTATAGTGTAGTGTAGGTACAGTGTTTATGGTGTGGTAGTGTAAGTTCAGTGTGTTGTATATAGTATAGTGTAGTGTAGGTACAGTGTGTATGGTGTGGTAGTGTAAGTTCAGTGTGTTGTATATAGTATAGTGTAGTGAAGGTACAGTGTGTATGGTGTGGTAGTGTAAGTTCAGTGTGTAGTATATAGTATAGTGTAGTGTAGGTACAGTGTGTATGGTGTGGTAGTGTAAGTACAGTGTGTAGTATATAGTATAGTGTAGTGTAGGTACCGTGTGTGTGGTCTGGTAGTGTAAGTTCAGTGTGTTGTATATAGTATAGTGTAGTGTAGGTACAGTGTGTATGGTGTGGTAGTGTAAGTTCAGTGTGTTGTATATAGTATAGTGTAGTGTAGGTACAGTGTGTATGGTGTGGTAGTGTAAGTTCAGTGTGTTGTATATAGTATAGTGTAGTGTAGGTACAGTGTGTATGGTGTGGTAGTGTAAGTTCAGTGTGTTGTATATAGTATAGTGTAGTGTAGGTACAGTGTGTATGGTGTGGTAGTGTAAGTTCAGCGTGTAGTATATAGTATAGTGTAGTGTAGGTACAGTGTGTATGGTGTGGTAGTGTAAGTACAGTGTGTAGTATATAGTATAGTGTAGTGTAGGTACAGTGTGTATGGTGTGATAGTGTAAGTTCAGTGTGTAGTATATAGTATAGTGTAGTGTAGATACAGTGTGTATGGTGTGGTAGTGTAAGTTCAGTGTGTTGTATATAGTATAGTGTAGTGTAGGTACAGTGTGTATGGTGTGGTAGTGTAAGTTCAGTGTGTAGTATATAGAATAGTGTAGTGTAGGTACAGTGTGTATGGTGTGGTAGTGTAAGTACAGTGTGTAGTATATAGTATAGTGTAGTGTAGGTACAGTGTGTATGGTGTGGTAGTGTAAGTTCAGTGTGTTGTATATAGTATAGTGTAGTGTAGGTACAGTGTGTATGGTGTGGTAGTGTAAGTACAGTGTGTAGTATATAGTATAGTGTAGTGTAGGTACAGTGTGTATGGTGTGGTAGTGTAAGTTCAGTGTGTAGTATATAGTATAGTGTAGTGTAGGTACAGTGTGTATGGTGTGGTAGTGTAAGTACAGTGTGTAGTATATAGTATAGTGTAGTGTAGGTACAGTGTGTATGGTGTGATAGTGTAAGTTCAGTGTGTAGTATATAGTATAGTGTAGTGTAGATACAGTGTGTATGGTGTGGTAGTGTAAGTTCAGTGTGTTGTATATAGTATAGTGTAGTGTAGGTACAGTGTGTATGGTGTGGTAGTGTAAGTTCAGTGTGTTGTATATAGTATAGTGTAGTGTAGGTACAGTGTGTATGGTGTGGTAGTGTAAGTTCAGTGTGTAGTATATAGAATAGTGTAGTGTAGGTACAGTGTGTATGGTATGGTAGTGTAAGTTCAGTGTGTTGTATATAGTATAGTGTAGTGTAGGTACAGTGTGTATGGTGTGGTAGTGTAAGTTCAGTGTGTTGTATATAGTATAGTGTAGTGTAGGTACAGTGTGTATGGTGTGGTAGTGTAAGTACAGTGTGTAGTATATAGTATAGTGTAGTGTAGGTACAGTGTGTATGGTGTGGTAGTGTAAGTTCAGTGTGTTGTATATAGTATAGTGTAGTGTAGGTACAGTGTGTATGGTGTGGTAGTGTAAGTACAGTGTGTAGTATATAGTATAGTGAAGTGTAGGTACAGTGTGTATGGTGTGGTAGTGTAAGTTCAGTGTGTTGTATATAGTATAGTGTAGTGTAGGTACAGTGTGTATGGTGTGGTAGTGTAAGTTCAGTGTGTAGTATATAGAATAGTGTAGTGTAGGTACAGTGTGTATGGTGTGGTAGTGTAAGTACAGTGTGTAGTATATAGTATAGTGAAGTGTAGGTACAGTGTGTATGGTGTGGTAGTGTAAGTTCAGTGTGTTGTATATAGTATAGTGTAGTGTAGGTACAGTGTGTATGGTGTGGTAGTGTAAGTACAGTGTGTTGTATATAGTATAGTGTAGTGTAGGTACAGTGTGTATGGTGTGGTAGTGTAAGTTCAGTGTGTTGTATATAGTATAGTGTAGTGTAGGTACAGTGTGTATGGTGTGGTAGTGTAAGTACAGTGTGTAGTATATAGTATAGTGAAGTGTAGGTACAGTGTGTATGGTGTGGTAGTGTAAGTTCAGTGTGTTGTATATAGTATAGTGTAGTGTAGGTACAGTGTGTATGGTGTGGTAGTGTAAGTACAGTGTGTTGTATATAGTATAGTGTAGTGTAGGTACAGTGTGTATGGTGTGGTAGTGTAAGTTCAGTGTGTTGTATATAGTATAGTGTAGTGTAGGTACAGTGTGTATGGTGTGGTAGTGTAAGTTCAGTGTGTTGTATATAGTATAGTGTAGTGTAGGTACAGTGTGTATGGTGTGGTAGTGTAAGTTCAGTGTGTTGTATATAGTATAGTGTAGTGTAGGTACAGTGTGTATGGTGTGGTAGTGTAAGTTCAGTGTGTTGTATATAGTATAGTGTAGTGTAGGTACAGTGTGTATGGTGTGGTAGTGTAAGTTCAGTGTGTAGTATATAGTATAGTGTAGTGTAGGTACAGTGTGTATGGTGTGGTAGTGTAAGTTCAGTGTGTTGTATATAGTATAGTGTAGTGTAGGTACAGTGTGTATGGTGTGGTAGTGTAAGTTCAGTGTGTTGTATATAGTATAGTGTAGTGTAGGTACAGTGTGTATGGTATGGTAGTGTAAGTTCAGTGTGTAGTATATAGTATAGTGTAGTGTAGGTACAGTGTGTATGGTGTGGTAGTGTAAGTTCAGTGTGTTGTATATAGTATAGTGTAGTGTAGGTACAGTGTGTATGGTATGGTAGTGTAAGTTCAGTGTGTTGTATATAGTATAGTGTAGTGTAGGTACAGTGTGTATGGTGTGGTAGTGTAAGTTCAGTGTGTTGTATATAGTATAGTGTAGTGTAGGTACAGTGTGTATGGTGTGGTAGTGTAAGTTCAGTGTGTTGTATATAGTATAGTGTAGGTACAGTCTGTAGGGTATAGTTTAGTGTAGTATAGTGTATGTACAATGTGTAGGACATAGTATAGTAATGTAAGTTCAGTGTGTAGTATATGGTGTAGTATTGTAGGTACAGTGTGTAGTGTATGGTATAGTGTGTAGGGTATGGTGTAGTAGTAAAGGTACAGTGTGTAGTATATGGTATAGTGTGTAGGGTATGGTGTAGTAGTGTAGGTACAGTGTATAGTATATGGTACAGTGTGTAGGGTATGGTGTAGTAGTGTAGCTACAGTGTGTAGTATATGGTATAGTGTGTAGGGTATGGTGTAGTAGTGTAGGTACAGTGTGTAGTGTATGGTATAGTGTGTAGTATATGATGTAGTAATGTAGGTACAGTGTGTAGTATATGGTATAGTGTGTAGGGTATGGTGTAGTAGTGTAGGTACAGTGTGTAGTATATGGTATAGTGTGTAGGGTATGGTGTAGTAGTGTAGGTACAGTGTGTAGTATATGGTACAGTGTGTAGTATATGGTACAGTGTGTAGTATATGGTGTAGTAGTGTAGGTACAGTGTGTAGTATATGGTACAGTGTGTAGTATATGGTGTAGTAGTGTAGGTACAGTGTGTAGTATATGGTGTAGTAGTGTAGGTACAGTGTGTAGTATATGGTACAGTGTGTAGTATATGGTGTAGTAGTGTAGGTACAGTGTGTAGTATATGGTGTAGTAGTGTAGGTACAGTGTGTAGTATATGGTACAGTGTGTAGTATATGGTGTAGTAGTGTAGGTACAGTGTGTAGTATATGGTGTAGTAGTGTAGGTACAGTGTGTAGTATATGGTACAGTGTGTAGTATATGGTGTAGTAGTGTAGGTACAGTGTGTAGTATATGGTGTAGTAGTGTAGGTACAGTGTGTAGTATATGGTACAGTGTGTAGTATATGGTGTAGTAGTGTAGGTACAGTGTGTAGTATATGGTGTAGTAGTGTAGGTACAGTGTGTAGTATATGTTATAGTGTGTAGTATATGGTACAGTGTGTAGTAGTGTAGGTACAGTGTGTAGTATATGGTGTAGTAGTGTAGGTACAGTGTGTAGTATATGGTACAGTGTGTAGTATATGGTGTAGTAGTGTAGGTACAGTGTGTAGTATATGGTGTAGTAGTGTAGGTACAGTGTGTAGTATATGGTACAGTGTGTAGTATATGGTGTAGTAGTGTAGGTACAGTGTGTAGTATATGGTACAGTGTGTAGTATATGGTGTAGTAGTGTAGGTACAGTGTGTAGTATATGGTACAGTGTGTAGTATATGGTGTAGTAGTGTAGGTACAGTGTGTAGTATATGGTGTAGTAGTGTAGGTACAGTGTGTAGTATATGGTACAGTGTGTAGTATATGGTGTAGTAGTGTAGGTACAGTGTGTAGTATATGGTACAGTGTGTAGTATATGGTGTAGTAGTGTAGGTACAGTGTGTAGTATATGGTACAGTGTGTAGTATATGGTGTAGTAGTGTAGGTACAGTGTGTAGTATATGGTACAGTGTGTAGTATATGGTGTAGTAGTGTAGGTACAGTGTGTAGTATATGGTGTAGTAATGTAGGTACAGTGTGTAGTATATGGTACAGTGTGTAGTATATGGTACAGTGTGTAGTATATGGTGTAGTAGTGTAGGTACAGTGTGTAGTATATGGTACAGTGTGTAGTATATGGTGTAGTAGTGTAGTTACAGTGTGTAGTATATGGTGTAGTAGTGTAGGTACAGTGTGTGGTATAGTCTTCTTATAAAATGGGAAATATTAGCTGTACTGGCCTAGTCTCACTTGTCAACATGGCTGTGCAGTTCTGTGGCCCACCAGGACCCCTTATCCAGGCCTAAAACTGACTTTTATACCGAACGTGCTCAGTGACCATGTGATTTAGATTAGACTGAACTCAGTCTGTATCCGGAAAAGACGTCCCAGCTCACATGAAGGCCAAACGCAGCTCTCTGTGCTCATGCCAACGGGCTACTGTGCTCGACTGTGTTTCGACAGGCTCAGGAAACCCATAAACGCTCGCTCCGAACCCGTCCGCGGACCACCGCACGGTGAAATACACGCGATCAGGATTTCTGGAGCGTTCCGGGTAAATATAGCGAGCTCTATTTATTCTCCTGCGCTCTCTTGTTTTCAGCATAGTGAGCTCCTGGGCCCTGTTCAGGTTACCAGCACGCAGCCCAGCGCCACCAACCTTTGCTGAGACACGCGCTTACTCTGCTGAGCCTGCTGGGTAGGTTTTCACCTCCAGAGAACGTTTATACCATGTGAGGGGCAGGCCAGGGGTCAGCGTGGCTCACAGTAGGGGTCCAGTGCCATGCAGGAGCAGCCAGCGGCTGAAATCCTCCAGAGTTTTAATGATGTGTTATTTGAAAGTCTAAACTGGGAGTTTACACACTTCCACCACAGCTCAGTGGTCCAGAGTGACGTCTTTCAGAGTGGTTTGGTGTGAAACGGTTCGTTCCTAGAGAAACTTGCAGACTCTAGACTCTAAATCTGACCTTGCTGTATAAAGGTCTTAAAGGGGAAGTCCACCAATTTTCTCATAATTTAGCCATTGTGATGTAAACTAAGTTATTCAGAGTGGTTTGGTGTGAAACAGATCTATGATGCTTTTGTAGAGAAACTTACAGACTCTAAACTTTAAATCTGACCTTGCTGTATGTAGGTCACAAAGGGGAAGACCACCTATTTTTCAAAATTTTGCATAATTCAGCCTTTCTAATCTAAACAAAGTCTTCCAAAGGGGTTTGGTATGAAACGGTTAATTTGTAGAGAAACTTGCAGACTCTAGACTTCAAACCTGACTTTTATGCATGAAGATCTTAAAGGGGACATCCACTTGTTGTTCAAAATTCAAATTTAGCTATGTTTAGCCACTGTGATGTAAACAAAGTCATGCAGAGTTGTTCTCATGTCAGCTTAGAGGTTGAGAGTAACGTCATTCACAGTGGTTTGTTGTGAAACGGTTCGTTTGTAGAGAAACTTGCAGACTCTAGTCTTTAAATCTGACCTTGCTGTATGAAGGTCTTAAAGGGGAAGTCCACCAAATTTCCCACCATGCAGAATTATTTAGTTGTTGTGATGTAAACAACGTAATTCAGTGTGGTTTAGTTTGAAATGGTTAGTCTGTAGAGAAACATGCAAACTTAAAATTTGACCTTTCTCTATGAAAGTCTCAAAGGGGACTTCCAGCATTTTTTCAAAATTCAGCAATCTTTAGCCACTGTGACGTAAACAAGGTCAATCAGAGTGGTTTTGTGTGTAATGGTTCACTGCAGAGAAACTCTAGACTTAAAATCTGACCTTGCTGTATGAAGGTCACAAAGGGGATGACCACCTATTTTTCGAAATTCCTCATAATTCAGCCATTCTAATCTAAACAACGTCATTCAGAGTGGTTTGGTGTGAAACGGTTCATTTGGATAGAAACCTGCAGACTCCAAACTTTAAATCTAACCTTTCTGTATTAAGGTCTTAAAGGGGACATCCACCTGTTGTTCAAAATTCAACAACATTGAGCCACGGTGATGTAAACAAAGTCATTCAGAGTGGCTTGGTGTGAATTGGTTTGTTTGTAGAGAAATGTGCAGACTCTTAACTTTAAATCTAACCTTTCTGTATTGAGGTCTTAAAGGGGACGTTCACCTGTTTTTCGCAATTCAACAATATTCAGCCACTGTGACGTTAACAAAGCCACTCAGAGTGGTTTGGTGAGAAATAGCTCACTGTAGAGAAACGTGGACACTCTAGACTTTAAATCTGACCTTGCTGTATTTAGGTCACAAAGGGGACGTCCACCTATTTTTTGAAAAGCAGTCATTGTGATGTAAACAAAGTCATTCAGAGTAGTTTAGTTTGAAATGGTTTGTCTGTAGAGAAACTTACTGACTCTAAACTTTAAATCTGACCTTTCTGTATGAAGGTCACAAAGGGAACGTCCACCAATTTTCCCAAAACTCAGCAATATTTTGCTGTTGTGATGTAAACAAGATAATTCCGAGTGGTTTGGTTTAAAATGGTTCATTTGTAGAGAAACTCTAAACTCTTTTTCTGTATGAAAGTCTTAAAGGGGAGGTCCACCTGTTTTTTTTAATTTAGCAATATTCAGCCACTGTCATGTAAACAAAGGAATTCTGAGTAGTTTGGTCATTTGTAGAGAAACCTACTGACTGAACAGCGGTAGTGATGGGAACCCGGGCTCACAATGTCTACATCACAAATGTAGCCATTTTATTTACTATCAAATCCACCAGTAATAAAGTATCAAATCCACCAGTAATAAAGTATCAAATCCACCAGTAATAAAGTATCAAATCCACCAGTAATAATGTATCAAATCCACCAGTAATAATGTATCAAATCCACCAGTAATAATGTATCAAATCCACCAGTAATAATGTATAAAATTCACCATTAATAATGTATAAAATCCACCAGTAATAATGTATCAAATCCACCAGTAATAAAGTATCAAATCCACCAGTAATAATGTATCAAATCCACCAGTAATAATGTATAAAATCCACCAGTAATAATGTATCAAATCCACCAGTAATAATGTATCAAATCCACCAGTAATAATGTATAAAATCCACCAGTAATAATGTATCAAATCCACCAGTAATAATGTATCAAATCCACCAGTAATAATGTATAAAATCCACCAGTAATAATGTATCAAATCCACCAGTAATAATGTATAAAATCCACCAGTAATAATGTATAAAATCCACCAGTAATAATGTATAAAATCCACCAGTAATAATGTATAAAATCTACCAGTAATAATGTATAAAATCCACCAGTAATAATGTATAAAATCCACCAGTAATAATGTATAAAATCCACCAGTAATAATGTATAAAATCCACCAGTAATAATGTATAAAATCCACCAGTAATAATGTATAAAATCCACCAGTAATAATGTATAAAATCTACCAGTAATAAAGTCAGTAATAAAGTCAGTAATAAAGTCAGTAATAACGTCTCTTTATGCTGAATTACATTAAAAGTAAAGAACTTCGAAAGACATTCCTTCTTCTATAAATGTACCAATTTGGAGGTTTTGTTGTATCAGTGATGATTACTTTTAGACTAAAAACAGCATCTCAGACATCAGGCCGTGCATTCATAACCATATCATGTAAATACTTTCTGTAATGGAGCTTTTAGAGGTGGACGTCTGGTCCCATTTACCATCACTGTAAACTTCTCTAGAGTCAGTGTCTCTAGAGCTGCGGATTTTACACCAAACTACCTCAAACTATGACTTTGTTTACATCTCAGTGACTACAATGCGCAGTTATTTTGAAAAATTGGTGGAATTTCCCTTTAACATGGCGTAACTAGTTTTGGAACTTGTTGTGTTTAATGTTCTTTAGTCGTTTCTACTCATTTTGATTTCTCTCATGTTTTTTTTTCTCTGTAAGCACTTGGAACTGCATGTAAACACTCTCTCAGACAGGACGAGTGTTGTCTGACGTCGGTGTAATTACACCAGTGAGCAGCAGGATCACAACAGCGGCGTGTAAAAGGTAAACAGGAAACTGGTGGAAATGAAAAAGTAGTGCAGTCAGAGAGAAAGAGAGGAGCGAAGATGTTACAGCGCTGTGGAAAGAATAAAGAGGCCAGAGAGCAGAGGATCTGTTGTGCTTTAATCAAAGGGAAAGCAGAGGGAAACATGGGAAAACAGCAGGAGCAGGAGAAAAAAGAACAGAGCGGCAGAAGCTAAACATTCAGCGAAGGAGATGTAGGAGTCCTATAAGATGATCTAATTAACCTAATCTGAAGAAACGCTTAACATTTGGAAAGGAAGCGCGGCGCGGCCCTCCTTCCTCGCGCTATCCAAGCATGGGGGGACGGCTATTAGGCGGAATTATTGCTTCCTTGTGTCGACGAAAAGAAAAAGAGCTCTGCTGGTGAAGGCTTAGAGACAGCGAAGGAGTTCCCTCGCTCCTCCTTTCATGTCTGTACGTATTCGGTTGCATATCGTAGATCATAAACCCGAGACTCCATCTGCTAAAGTGCTTGAGGAGACCGCAACAGACTTCAAGCCTAAGACTTGGAAGCCTCGTACCGGCCTCTCACCTGAAAGATATTTGGCCTGAGCATGTTTAAAGCGAGAGCTGCACTAAATCGCCACGGCTTTATTGAGTCCAGAAACAAGACAAATACTAATATCGCGGGGGCTGCTGGGGGCCACAACACTCCCGCAAGCCTTGCAGTGGCCAGATCCCGAGCGCAGCATGAAGGGGTTGCTATTTCTCAGCAGAATACCTGACGCTTATTGGCTCCCCGTGCAAAAACTAGAGAAAATAAACTACGGTCGAGCGTATTTCATCTTTGGACCGGCAGCGAAAGGCACCCTGTACGCCTGGAGAGAACAATATACTCTGTCTCCGTGTGAAAATAATCGATAGCATTTTTTCTTTCTTTCTTTCTTTTTTCCCTGGATCGCCTCCCGCTGCTCCGTGTGCACTGTCTGGTCAGCCCTAATCACACGAGCGGCTCGGTACGCCCTCTGTTCAGCTTCATCACGCCTGGAAAGTGCACCGAGTGAACAAGAGCAGCTGAGCATTTCGGAAGAAGTGGACTAAAAGAAGGAAGACGGCTTCCACACCTGTGGGGTAATCCCGACTTTCTTGGCAGAGAAGGTGGGCTTGGGCGCCTGGACGTTGGACCGAGGCGAAGCCACGCGATCCGGAGCTGTGCCTGAGACAGGCGAGGCCAGGCTGCTGCTCAGAGGCATCATCGGCGGGGAGAAGCAATGCGTGGATCTGTAGGCGGCTGCCGGGCTGTACTGGGCAGTTATGGGACTGGAGGGCAGAGAAGTCTGTCTGGGGTACGAGGGTCCAGTCAATACGGGTTTGGCAGGCGGCGCTGCTCTTGGAAGGGTGCTCATGGGGTCCTTGGTAGGGTTAAGGATAAACAAAGAGGAGTTGAGCTGGTAAGGCTGGTGCCGGGAGAGCTCCATCTCCACTCTGCTGCAGCCGTTCTCCAACGCCGGGCTTTCCGGGACTGGGGGCGGCGGGGGTGCCTGCGGCTTTGCCGGAACGTTCTTTTTGGTGGTGGCCTGCTGGCTTTGGAGAGACTTTGCGATCTGCGTGCTGATGTTGGAGGAGTTAACGATGGCCTTCACTCGACCGGGCATGTTTGACGGATACACCCACGAGGGAGGCAAGGATGTGGTCGGAGAAGGAGATCTCAGGCCGGCCGTGTTTTCGTGGACGTACTTCTCCATCCTGGTCTGGCGCTTGGCGAAGAGCTCTGCCCCCTTCCCAGACGCATCCGTCAGGGCTTGCTCCGGCTTGCTCTCGAGCTTGTGCTCCGTCCTGCTCCCAGCCCGGGAGCTTCTGAGTGTCGACGCCCACTCGGGCACCAAGGCCTCCTCCACTCCGCTGTCTTCTTTGGCGAGGAAGTTGGAGGCTTCTGCTCCCAGGGCCAGGAGCTCCTCCTCCTGCTGCAACGGCTCCACCTGGCCCCGTCCTCTCCTCATCTCATCCGCCCCCTGGACCAGAGACAGGAGCTCGGGGTTCGGGGCTAACTTGGGCTTCTCCTGAAAAGTAAACATCGCCTTGCGGTTGGCTCTCCGGACGACGCCTTCGTCCAGTATGCCCGTCCGTATGGGCGTCACTGAACGTCTCTCGCTCAGAAACTGAGGGGCGAAGCTGGGGCGGGGTGCAGTCGGAGGGGCGTAGTACACGGGGGTTGGCGGGGGAGACATAGCAGAGGATGGAGGAGGGTTAGGATAGACAGATGGAGGTGGGCTCATGTAGGTGGGAAGTGGTGGGGTCGGGTACGAAGGCGCAGGAGGTGGTGGGGAGAACGCAGGCCTGGATGACACTGGGAAGGGTGGATCAATGCGAGTTGGCAAACGTGGGTCACTGTCAAGCGAAGAAGGGGGTGCTGGGCTATCCGGAGCCGGACTTCCCGACCCTGCCAAGGTCACGGCGGCTGGGGAGAAAAACGGCCGGGCGGTCCTGTTGACGATGGTGGGCTGCTTGGACGCCAGCTTGGCTGCTTGTCCATTGCTCTCAGTGCTGTGGCAGCCGTTGGGGATGTCTTTAAAAGCATCCGCTGAGCCCGTCAATTCCACCGATACTTGCACGTCCTCTTGTCCAGCTGGGTCGAGGACAGCTGTGCCACTGTCACCACCATCCTTCGACTCGTCAGGTATGTCCTCGTCCTTCTCGTTTACAGGAACAAAATGCCTGTCCCCTGCCCTGTCCTCCACATCTCCCAGCTTACGCTCCACCCCCTCGCCCTCCATGTCGCGTCCCTTGACGGACGGCCGCAGGATCTGGCTTCTTCTGTGATTCAAGTCTTTGGGCAGGCTGTCAGTGGAGCGCTCCTCGTCCCATGTCAATGCGCCCGAAGCAGGAGAGTCCGGTTCATTCCGGGGCCGGTGGTGGTGGTGGTGGACTCCGTCTCCTCCGCCCACGCTCACCAGTGTGAAGGCGTTGACCCTCTGTCGGCGGCGGTTGAAAAGCTGCACGCCTCTGGAGTTGGCGTTGGACGGCACGGTCAGCTGCGCCGCGATGATGTGACTCCGAGTCCTCGCCTCCTTCAGCTCCTTCTCCGAGAGGCTCGCGCTCCGGCTGAGGTCTGCAACGGCAAGATCAGGGAAAGTGAGGACAACAGGACAGTGACTTCACCACTTGTGCACAAGTCTAACCCACATGCAAGGCTACTGCTGCGCTCTCGTTCTTTTTTCTTTTTTTTAAACTCTTAACGAGGCGGATTGCGAGGTGTTGCTCAACAAAGCTTGTAAATGTCAAGGCTCGCTGTGAACCACCAAGCGCAAGCTATTCACAAGCCTGGTGAGGCATATACTATTTTAAAACCCACATAATTGTTCCTCCAGCATGTGGCTCTGATTAGCAGCGTTCTAGCACGGCCCGGCCTGGGGTGATACATACTGCAGCCCGGTCCTGTTTCACATTAGAGCGTCTCTAAATGAAGCCTGCCCGGATCCCGCTTCGTCTTTATTTTCATTACCCTTTCGTTACTGTCATGAGAATTTGGGACCTGCCTGAGTTGTAGCCGTGTGGGACATCCTGATAGGCCCGGCCCGGTGCAGTTGTCTCTCCGTGTGAAAGATTTCACTAACGGTAATTTAATGCTAGCTCCTCTGGGCCGCGCCGAATCCCTGAACAGCAACTAGATTCACAACGCTCAATGCATCAGCTCCAGCATTCGCCTACCGAGTGTGTAACACTAGTCGTCGCACCTCATAAGCGTAAGTCATAAGTTAGTCGGTAGGTTCAGTAGCAAAAATATAATAATATAAAAGCATATTTTCACCTGACATTTTAGAATATTTAGTTTCTCTGAATTCTAATAAGTTGGAACAGATCAAACTGAAGAGCCACATGTCAAATACTTCGACTACAGAGTACTGGGTCCAAGTAAACTGGACTTTTAGGCTCTCTTTATATAAAAGCATGCAGTTCCTTAAGTATGATATCCATAATTTGCTCACAATACTATACTGTGATTTGTTTATATTATTGTGATTAGATCAAAATGTTGAGATGTTGTTAATTAATAGTGTAAAATAAGCTTTTTTCATTATATTTTTCATTATAAACGATATCCAAAATATTTAAATATCCAAGCAGCCTGGGGCTGCTAATAAAAACACCACTTTTCTGCATTACTTTCTAATTTAATGCAACATTTTAACTTTAAAAAAGTTATTTTATGTACAATTTGAAGCATTACAGCATGTTGGCAATACAGTTTAGGTGAAAAGATCTTAATCTCTGAAATGTTTGCATGAATTTCTGGGTTTCTTGTTTTCGTACTTGCTTTAGTAACAACACACACTCAGGCTGGCACGCTCACGTTGTGCTGTATATTAATCAGGATAATAATAAATACCAACATTGTGCATAGAATAAGCACTATTAATTTCTACACACCCCTCTGCACAGTGATATGTCTCACTAGTGGTGGGCAATATGAGGGTATCTATCATTAGTGTTTGGATTTAAAACTATTTGCCACTTGTGTTTGCACACAGCATTAGTTGACTCATCCGTGCAATGAAACACCCACATATACACACATACTAGTGAACATACACATATACACACACTACGGGGCAATGAAACACCCACATATACACACATACTAGTGAACATACACATATACACACACTACGGGGCAATGAAACACCCACATATACACACACATACACACACACTAGGGGGCAATAAACACCCGTATACACACACACACACACACACACACACACACACATACACAAACATGCACACACAAGTGAACACACACACTAGGGGGCAAAAAACACCTATATGTGCACACACACACACACACAGTAGTAAACATAAACACTAGGAGGCAGTGAAACCTCTACATACACACACACACACACACACACATACACACACACGAGTGAACACACACACACACTAGGGGGCAATAAACACCTATATGTGCACACAGAAACACACACACAGTACTGAACATACACACTAGGCGGCAGTGGAACATCAACGTACACACACGAAGGGACAATAACCAACCATATACACACACACTAGTGAACATACACACTAGGAAGCAGTGAAACACCCACATATACACAAACATTCGTGAACATACACACATATATACACACTTAGGGGCAGTGAAACACCCACATATACACACACTAGTAAACACCCACATATACACACACACTAGTGAACATACCTTCTAGAGGGCAGTCAAACCCCCACATATACACACACTAGTGAACACACACACACACAAACACTAGGGGCCAATAAACACCCATACACACACACACACACACACACACACTAGTGAACACACACACACAAACACTAGGGGCCAATAAATACCTATATATACACACACACACACACACAGACTAGTGAACACACACAGTAGGAGGCAGTGAAACCCCCACAAATATACACACTAGTGAACACACACACACACTAGGGGTCAATAAACACCCATACACACTAGTGACACACACACATATGTACACACACACACAGACTAGTGAACACACACAGTAGGAGGCAGTGAAACCCCCACAAATATACACACTAGTGAACACACACACACACTAGGGGTCAATAAACACCAATATACACACACACTAGTGACACACACACATATATACACACACAAGTTAGACTTATTATGGATAATGATAATGATAGTGCCCCTAGGACCTTATTCAGACTGCCAGTCCAAATCAGATTTCTTTGTGGGTATACATATATATATATATAGTGAGGAAGAAAGAAATTAGATCAGATTTTTGCAAATCAGCTCCTAACCACAGAGGTGATTATTACAAATGTGTGTAAGTCACTCAAATCGGATTTCAAAGTGCCTTTTGCGTCACTCACAACAACAACAACAACAACAATGTCCAGTCAGGAAGTGCTGGGATTTGCTAAGTAGTTACTGACACGCAGCGATCCTCCTGATAGGCTGGTGATGTCTGGACACACAAATCCAGTCACTTGTATATAACAGTGTGGACAGTCTTTATAAAAGATCTGATCTGCAGTCTGACCATCTGCAGGACTCATTACAGTGACAGTCTAATTAGTCTAACAGGAGGAGTGGAGTTGGACTTGGGCGTGTGGAGTGTGGAGTCTCTGTATTTATACGTTTTGGCTGTAGATTGTTTTTCATGTGGCTTCTCTTTTGTCTGTTCCAGCTTATTAGATGTCAGGAAATTTAAACACCGTGGTCTCATGCATCATGAATATTTCTTGAAGTGTCTTGATGTTTGCCATGTCGCCCCCCCTCATACCCCCACCCCACTTCATCAAAAACTAATCCTGTGAAAAGGAGTGATCGTGAGGCCTCTGGCTGAAATGGAGATGCTAAACAAGCATCTGTCTGTTGGAAGTGGCAGAGGTTTTATTGTCTGGCTGTTTAGAGTTCCCATTCCAGAGTGCACAAAGTATTTCCTTTAGCACGCCGCTCCAGTCCCTCCCTTAGCATTCCTGAAGTGCCGAGAAAATTCCCTGCTCCGGTCTGTGGCATGTGTGCTCCCAGATGCCCGAGCCCTGGACAGTCACCGGCACACTCGCGCTGCACATTCTCACCGGACACCAACAGACCCCTGCTGTCAGCCTAGACCGTCACTGGCACTGCTGTTACAGAGCTATTCACTGTTATACACTGTTATACTCCAGACCCCTATATCTGTTATCAGACACTGTTATACTCCAGACCCCTATATCTGTTATCAGACACTGTTATACTCCAGACCTCTAAATCTGTTATCAGACACTGTTATACTCCAGACCCCTATATCTGTTATCAGACACTGTTATACTCCAGACCCCCATATCTGTTATCAGACACTGTTATACTCCAGACCTCTATATCTGTTATCAGACACTGTTATACTCCAGACCCCTATATCTGTTATCAGACACTGTTATACTCCAGACCCCTATATCTGTTATCAGACACTGTTATACTCCAGACCTCTATATCTGTTATCAGACACTGTTATACTCCAGACCTCTATATCAGTTATCAGACACTGTTATACTCCAGACCTCTATATCAGTTATCAGACACTGTTATACTCCAGACCTCTATATCTGTTATCAGACACTGTTATACTCCAGACCCCTATATCTGTTATCAGACACTGTTATACTCCAGACCCCTATATCTGTTATCAGACACTGTTATACTCCAGACCCCTATATCTGTTATCAGACACTGTTATACTCCAGACCCCTATATCTGTTATCAGACGCTGTTATACTCCAGACCCCTATATCTGTTATCAGACACTGTTATACTCCAGACCGCTATATCTGTTATCAGACACTGTTATACTCCAGACCCCTATATCTGTTATCAGACACTGTTATACTCCAGACCCCTATATCTGTTATCAGACACTGTTATACTCCAGATCCCTATATCAGATATCAGACACTGTTATACTCCAGATCCCTATATCAGATATCAGACACTGTTATACTCCAGATCCCTATATCAGATATCAGACACTGTTATACTCCAGACCTCTATATCAGATATCAGACACTGTTATACTCCAGACCTCTATATCAGTTATCAGACACTGTTATACTCCATACCTCTATATCAGTTATCAGACACTGTCATACACCAGATCTCTATATCAGTTATCAGACACTGTTATACTCCAGACCTCTATATCAGTTATCATACACTGTTATACTCCAGACCTCTATATCAGTTATCATACACTGTTATACTCCAGACCTCTATATCAGTTATCAGACACTGTTATACTCCAGACCTCTATATCAGCTATCAGACACTGTTATACTCCAGACCCCTATATCAGATATCAGACACTGTTATACTCCAGACCTCTATATCAGTTATCAGACACTGTTATACTCCAGACCTCTATATCAGTTATCAGACACTGTTATACTCCAGATCCCTATATCAGTTATCAAACACTGTTATACTCCAGACCTCTATATCAGATATCAGACACTGTTATACTCCAGATCCCTATATCAGATATCAGACACTGTTATACTCCAGACCTCTATATCAGATATCAGACACTGTTATACTCCAGACCTCTATATCAGTTATCAGACACTGTTATACTCCATACCTCTATATCAGTTATCAGACACTGTCATACACCAGATCTCTATATCAGTTATCAGACACTGTTATACTCCAGACCTCTATATCAGTTATCATACACTGTTATACTCCAGACCTCTATATCAGTTATCATACACTGTTATACTCCAGACCTCTATATCAGTTATCAGACACTGTTATACTCCAGATCCCTATATCAGTTATCAAACACTGTTATACTCCAGACCTCTATATCAGTTATCAGACACTGTTATACTCCAGACCTCTATATCAGTTATCAAACACTGTTATACTCCAGACCTCTATATCAGTTATCAGACACTGTTATACTCCATACCTCTATATCAGTTATCAGACACTGTCATACACCAGATCTCTATATCAGTTATCAGACACTGTTATACTCCAGACCTCTATATCAGTTATCATACACTGTTATACTCCAGACCTCTATATCAGTTATCATACACTGTTATACTCCAGACCTCTATATCAGTTATCAGACACTGTTATACTCCAGACCTCTATATCAGTTATCAGACACTGTTATACTCTAGACCTCTATATCAGTTATCAGACACTGTTATACTCCAGACCTCTATATCAGCTATCAGACACTGTTATACTCCAGATCTCTATATCAGTTATCAGACACTGTTATACTCCAGACCTCTATATCAGTTATCAGACACTGTTATACTCCAGACCTCTATATCAGTTATCAGACACTGTTATACTCCAGACCTCCATATCAGTTATCATACACTGTTTTACTCCAGACCTCTATATCAGTTATCATACACTGTTATACTCCAGACCTCTATATCAGTTATCAGACACTGTTATACTCCAGACCTCTATATCAGTTATCAAACACTGTTATACTCCAGACCTCTATATCAGTTATCAGACACTGTTATACTCCAGACCTCTATATCAGTTATCAGACACTGTTATATCATAAACATAATGTAAAGGACAACTACGTAGAAAAACAAAAAAAACAATGCCTGACTTTCTTTGCACATCGACAATATTATAGTTTACATTTACTGTGAGATGTTTTATGTACCACTGGACCAGGTTTATAATATTTAGCATTGTTTACTATTACAGATCATACGATCAGCATAAGAATTTAGGTAAAAGTTTTTGCATTAATTTTCCGAATTTCTTTTTAGAGTGGTATTTGGTGGTTTGTCCCCCTTTTGCTTTTACTGTCCACTCGAGCTGGTATGGACTCCACTTCAAGTCTGTACAAAAGCCTCTTAGGAGTAAATCAGATCCACCTGAGAGTCTAAACACGAGTTTTAACAGAAGATCTTTTTGATCCTTTTTGTATGAAGGCCTTAAAGGGGAATTCCACCATGTTTTTCCAAATTTTCAGCCAGTCAGCCACTGTGATATAAACTACGTGATTCAGAGTGGTACAATGTGAGAAACCTACACACTTGAATTATTAAACCTGACCTTTCTGTATAATGGGCTTAAAGGGGACGCCCACCATTTTTTTCTAAAATTTTGCAGAATTTAGCCACTGTGATGTAAACCAAGTCATTGGGAGTTGTTTGGTGAGAAACCTATTGACTCTGTTTCATTTACAGTAGTGATGATGGGAACCAGGTGTCTACAATATAAATATAAACAAAGCCACAAGTATTTATATATATATATATATATATATATATATATATATATATATATATATATATATATATATATATATATATATGAATGGAACCAGATGTCATTATGTAATATATAATATAATATATAATATATAATATAATATATAAGGAACCAGGGTCATTAGGTTCCTCTCCAGTGAACCATGAAATAGTATGTTGTGTATGGTTTGTATATATATGTTATATTATATCTGTTTGCTGGGAAAGCTCAGTTGCTTGCTTTCTGAAGTTGGCTTCTTATTTTAATTTCTCGTTCCACCTTAAATGGTATAGAAGGTACTCTAACTGCTGCGTCATTTAAGGTGGAACGGCGGAATTCACATAAGAAGCTTCAGCCACGTCTTTCTTCATGTTTACGCTCAGTAACAGCTTCCTCGGCTAGTTCGGTTTTACAGTAGACTTTGAACACTGTGTATGGTTTTCTCTGACCGGTCTCTTCTGTTCATCTCTCATTATTCTCTCTCTCTTTCTCTATTTTGCAGTCCGCGCCCTCAAATCACGTCTTCTTCCTGGCAACACTGTAAGCAGGCGCTGTGCAGCAGTAAAAGTAATCAGTGTGAAACTTTGCGCTGTATATGTTCGTATGGATTAAACGAATCTTCGAGGCAAAGAATTTGCTTCGATGATTTTTTGTAATCGAGGTACTCGAATTACTCGAGGAATCGTTTAAGCCCTAATGTGTACCTGCACTGCCTGTTTCAACACAGGCTGTACAAAGCCTGTATAGAAGTCCACTAATTCCCCATCTGCATCCCAGAATTTCCAAAAATCTTTCAGATAGCTGAAGACACCATGTGATCCACTTGAATATCCTGAATAAAAATATGGGCCCTTTAATGCTGACATGCAGGGCCCTTTATATTTAAAACAATAATAATAATCAGACTTCATTTGAACCTAAACATTAAAAAATCAACACAAACAGACGCTTAAATATATCCCCCGCTCACATCACGTCCTGGAGGGCATCACACTGAGAACGCTACCATTGTTAACCCACTAGACGACTCCCTCGAGAGAGCTGACTCACCGGCTTGAGTGTCATCAAACAGCGCAATATAAACACGACCTGCTTCCTTAACAAGGCTTTGATTAATTGTTGTGTGTTTCTCTGCGGGAGTGTGCGCTTTTATCAGTAATCCGCCGCCGCCAAGCTTGGCAGCACGGTTGCAAACAACTTTCCGAGCAGGTCTGATTTTGTCCTGCAGCCCGTCTGAGTTATTTCGTGCAATAAAACTCAAGACTTGTATTTAAATCTTGAATATTTGATGTGCAAACTTGTCAAGACTCATAAGAGCTCTTAGATTGAACGGGCCAAAATCACAAAATCGTCCCAGCAGAAAAACCTCTCTGGTCTTTAACTGAATCAGGCTGCCGAAGGCTGCCTCAGAGCCAGTGGTTAGCATTTTCCATTCTCTTCCTGCGCAAATATGCGTCTTCTGACTCTTAATATTCGTATGAATTTTGGCTCGGTAATAAAGCGCCGTCTCCAAACTCCCCGGTCTGACTTTTAAATCAGAGAAAGAATGTTCCCTTTGTTTTACCAATAAAATCAACTGCCTCCTACTGAACAGAGAGACTGAGAGAGACTGAGAGAGAGAGAGAGAGGTGTCTAATGTTCTAACAGCTCAGGTTTAAACATGTCACTACGTATATTCTGTAATAAGCCTAGCAGCGGCAACAATAGAGAGGCCACGGTGGAGAATTAACTTTTACAGCTTAGTTACTACACAAGCTAAAGCAGTTCCAAACCAAGTGCAGAACCAAATCTATACAGTGCATACCAGAGAAAACCCCTACCACACTAACCAAGCGCCTACCACACAAACAGAACCAATATTATACAGTGCTTTCCAAACTAAACCCTACTACACTGACTAAACCCCTTTCACACTCACTAAAGCCCTTTCACACTCACTACACACCTTTCACACTGACTAAACCCCTTTCACACTGACTAAACCCTACTACACTGACTAAACCCCTTTCACACTCACTAAAGCCCTTTCACACTCACTAAAGCCCTTTCACACTGACTAAACCCTACTACACTGACTAAACCCCTTTCACACTCACTAAAGCCCTTTCACACTGACTAAAGCCCTACTACACTGACTAAACCCCTTTCACACTCACTATACACCTTTCACACTGACTAAACCCTACTACACTGACTAAACCCCTTTCACACTGACTAAACCCCTTTCACACTCACTAAAGCCCTTTCACACTCACTAAAGCCCTTTCACACTGACTAAACCCTACTACACTGACTAAACCCCTTTCACACTCACTAAAGCCCTTTCACACTGACTAAAGCCCTACTACACTGACTAAACCCCTTTCACACTCACTATACACCTTTCACACTGACTAAACCCTACTACACTGACTAAACCCCTTTCACACTGACTAAACCCCTTTTACACTGACTAAAGCCCTACTACACTGACTAAACCCTTTCACACTCACTACACACCTTTCACACTGATTAAACCCTACTACACTGACTAAACCCCTTTCACACTGACTAAAGCCCTACTACACTGACTAAACCCCTTTCACACTCACTACACACCTTTCACACTGACTAAACCCTACTACACTGACTAAACCCCTTTCACACTGACTAAACCCTACTACACTGACTAAACCCCTTTCACACTCACTACACACCTTTCACACTGACTAAATCCTACTACACTGACTAAACCCCTTTCACACTGACTAAACCCTACTACACTGACTAAACCCCTTTCACACTCACTAAAGCCCTACTACACTGACTAAACCCCTTTCACACTCACTAAAGCCCTACTACACTGACTAAACCCCTTTCACACTGACTAAAACCCTACTACACTGACTAAACCCATTTCACACTGACTAAAACCCTACTACACTGACTAAAACCCTACTACACTGACTAAAGCCCTTTCACACTGACTAAAGCCCTACTACACTGGCTAAACCCCTTTTACACTGACTAAACCCCTTTCACACTGATTAAAGCCCTACTACACTGACTAAACCCCATGACTACACAGAGTAAACTTCTTTCACACTGACTTAACTTCTACTACTATCCACAGTAAACCCTACTACACAGACTAAACCCCTTTCACACTGACTAAACCCCTTTCACACTCACTAAACCCCATGACTACCCAGAGTAAACTTCTTTCACACTGACTTAACTCCTACTACTACCCACAGTAAACCCTACTACACAGACTAAACCCCTTTCACACTGACTAAACCCCTTTTACACTCACTAAACCCCATGACTACACAGAGTAAACTTCTTTCACACTGAATTAACTCCTACTACTACCCACAGTAAACCCTACTACACAGACTAAACCCCTTTCACACTGACTAAACCCCTTTCACACTCAATATACCCCATGACTACCCAGAGTAAACTTCTTTCACACTGACTTAACCCCTAATAATACACAGAGTAAACTTTTTTCACACTGACTTAGCTCCTACTACTACAGAGTAAACCCATACTACACTGACTAAACCCCTTTCACACTGACTAACCCCCCACGACTACACAGAGTAAACTTCTTTCACACTAACTTAACCCCTGCTACTACACAGAGTAAACCCATACTACACTGACTAAACCCCTTCCACAATGACTAAACACATACTACACACAGTAAACCTTATTCACACAGACTAATTCCCTAACACACAGACTAAACCCCTACCACACAGAGTAAACCCCTATCACACAGACTAAACCCCTACCACACAGACTAAACCCTATCACACACACTAAACCCCTTCCACACAGAGTAAACCCCTATCACACAGACTAAACCCCTACCACACAGACTAAACCCTATCTCACACACACTAAACCCCTACCACACACACTAAACCCCTACCACACAGACTAAACCCCTACCACACAGACTGAACCCCTATCACACACACTAAACCCCTACCACACAGACTAAACCCCTACCACACAGACTGAACCCCTATCACACACACTAAACCCCTACCACACAGACTGAACCCCTATCACACACACTAAACCCCTACCACACAGATTAAACCCCTACCACACAGACTGAACCCCTACCACACACACTAAACCCCTACCACACAGACTGAACCCCTACCACACACACTAAACCCCTACCACACAGACTGAACCCCTATCACACACACTAAACCCCTACCACACAGACTAAACCCCTACCACACAGACTGAACCCCTATCACACACACTAAACCACTACCACACAGACCAAACCCCTACCACACAGACTAAACCCCTACCACACAGACTAAACCCCTACCACACAGACTAAACCCTTACCACACACACTAAACCCCTACCACACAGACTAAACCCCTACCACACAGACTGAACCCCTACCACACAGACTGAACCCCCACCACACACATTAAACCCCTACCACACACTAAACCCCTACCACACAGACTTAACCCCTACCACACAGACTGAACCCCTATCACACACACTAAATCCCTACCACACACACTAAACCCCTACCACACAGACTGAACCCCTTCCACACAGACTGAACCCCTATCACACACAATAAACCCCTACCACACACACTAAACCCCTACCACACAGACTGAACCCCTATCACACACACTAAACCCCTACCACACACACTAATCCCCTACCACACAGACTAAACCCCTACCACACAGACTGAACCCCTATCACACAGACTAAACCCCTACCACACAGACTAAACCCCTACCACACAGACTGAACCCCTATCACACACACTAAACCCCTACCACACAGACTAAACCCCTACCACACAGACTAAACCCCTACCACACAGACTAAACCCTATCACACAGACTGAACTCCAGGGCTGCCAACGTTGAGGAATTAGTTAAAGGGAGATCTGGAGTGATGAGCCTCTTCTAGAAATTACTCCAATCACACTGCAGACGGAAATCAGACACAGTTACAAACGTCTTCCACAGAGAATCAACAAACCAGGTTCTAGAAGAAACACTAGTATTTAGTTGGGCTTCATGGGAGCAGCATGGCAACTGCTCCAGTTTCCGAACTGGAATTTCAACTTCAGGGAACATTCCATTATAAACTTCCTTGTCGGAGGTCAGAAATTTCCGAATTCCAAGTACGGATCACAGCTCTTCAATACGTAGTCACGTTTCTTAGGTGGCTTTCCACAAACATCTCCTGATCTGCAGCAGTTTTCAGGCAGCCGAGAAGCTCCCAACAACATCACACACATTCATTTCAGTGACAGTGGAGCTTCTCTCTGGTCACAACTAATCAGCTATACAGACCACCTGCTATCATCCAATCAGCAACCTGCTTACTGTATGGTGGGATACTTAGATCCACTAATGAGCTTAATGAGGTTCTTGTAAACTGTAAACTAAACCCCTACCGCAGAGACTAAACCCCTACCACACAGACTACACCCCTACCACACAGACTAAACCCCTACCACACAGACTAAACCCTTACCACACAGACTAAACCCCACAATACACAGACTAAACCCCACACTACACAGACTAAACCCCTACCACACAGACTAAACCCCACAATACACAGACTAAATCCCTACCACACAGACTAAACCCCTACCACACAGACTAAACCCCTACCACACAGATTAAACCCCACAATACACAGACTAAACCCTTACCACAGACTAAACCCCTAACGCACAGACTAAACCCCTACCACACTGACTACACCCCTACCACACAGACTAAACCCCTACCACACAGACTAAACCCCACAATACACAGACTAAACCCCACACTACAAAGACTAAACCCCTACCGCACAGACTAAACCCCTACCACACAGACTACACCCCTACCACACAGACTAAACCCCACAATACACAGACTAAACCCCACACTACACAGACTAAATCCCTACCGCACAGACTAAACCCTTACCACACAGACTAAACCCCTACCACACAGACTAAACCCCACAATACACAGACTAAACCCCACACTACACAGACTAAACCCATACCGCACAGACTAAACCCCTACCACACAGACTAAACCTCTACCACACAGATTAAACCCCACAATACAGACTAAATCCCACACTACACAGACTAAACCCCACAATACACAGACTAAACCCCTACCGCACAGACTAAACCCCTACCACACAGACTAAACCCCACACTACACAGACTAAACCCCACAATACACAGACTAAACTCCACACTACACTAACTAGACCCCTACTACACACACTAAACTCCCACCATAGAAACTAAACCTCTACCACACACACTAAACTCCACACTACACATACTAAAACCCACACTACACAGACTAAACTCCACACTACAGACTAAACCCCTACCACACAGACTAAACTCCACACTACACAGAATAGACCCTACACTACACAAAACCTCGCACAACACAGACTAAACTCCACACTACACAGACTAGACCCCTACCACACAGACTAAACCCACACCACAGACTAATCCCCCACCACACACACTAAACTCCCACCATAGAAACTAAACCTCTACCTTACACACTAAACCCCTACCACACACAGTAAACCCTAACAACACACACTAAACTTGTACCACACACAGTAAACCCCTACCACACACAGTAAACCCCAACCACACACAATAAACCCCTACTACACACATTAAACCCTAACCACACACACTAAACTCCCACCATAGAAACTAAACCTCTACCTTACACACTAAACGTCTACCGCACACACGAAACCACAGACTACAGATTAATTTCCTACAACAATGACTAAACCACCACTACACAGACACACTACACACTAAATTCCTAAAACAAAGCCTAAACCTCCTCAACACACACTTAACCCCCATATCACACATACTAAACCCACACCACACACAGTAAACTCCCACCACACACACTAAACCCCTACCACACACAGTAAACTCCCACCACACACACTAAACCCCTACTACACACAGTTAACCCTAACCACACACACTAAACTCGTACCACACACAGTAAACTCTAGCCACATAGACTAAACTTCCACCACACACACTAAACCCTAACCACACACAGTTAACCCTAACCACACACACTAAACTTGTACCACACACAGTAAACCCCTACCACACACAGTAAACCCCTACCACACACAATAAACCCCTACTACACATATTAAACCCTAACCACACACACTAAACTCCCACCATAGAAACTAAACCTCTACCTTACACACTAAACGTCTACCGCACACACGAAACCACAGACTACAGATTAATTTCCTACAACAATGACTAAACCACCACTACACAGACACACTACACACTAAATTCCTAAAACAAAGCCTAAACCTCCACAACACACACTTAACCCCCATATCACACATACTAAACCCACACCACACACAGTAAACTCCCACCACACACACTAAACCCCTACCACACACAGTAAACTCCCACCACACACACTAAACCCCTACTACACACAGTTAACCCTAACCACACACACTAAACTCGTACCACACACAGTAAACCTCTACCACACACAATAAACCCCTACTACACACATTAAACCCTAACCACACAGACTAAACTCCCACCACACAAACTAAACCCCTACCACACACACTAAACCTGTTTCACACACAGTAAATCCTTACCACAAAGACTAAACTCCCACCACACACAGTAAACCCCTACCACACACATTAAACCCTAACCACACAGACTAAACTCCCACCACACAAACTAAACCCCTACCACACACACTAAACCTGTACCACACACACTAAACCTGTACCACACACAGTAAATCCGTACCACACAGACTAAACTCCCACCACACACAGTAAACCCCTACCACACACATTAAACCCTAACCACACAGACTAAACTCCCACCGGACAAACTAAACCCCTACCACACACACTAAACCTGTACCACACACAATAAATCCGTAGCACACAGACTAAACTCCCACCACACAAACTAAACCTTTACCACACACACTAAACCCTTACCACAGACACGAAACCCGTACCACACACACTAAACCCCTACTACACACACTAAACCCCTACTACACACACACTACACCCCTACTACACACACTAAACCTGTACCACACACAGTAAATCCGTACCACACAGACTAAACTCCCACCACACAAACTAAACCTTTACCACACACACTAAACCCTTACCACAGACACTAAACCCGTACCACACACACTAAACCCCTACTACACACACTAAAGCCGTACCACACACAGTAAACCTGTCCAGCTACAGCTCACACGCTGCTGGGTCTGTACAGAGTACCCCCTCTGTTAGACTGTAAGTACCCGGGGAGCTCCGCTCTCTCTCCGCTCTCTCTCCTTCTCTCCGCTTCTCCTCTCTCTCCCCTCTCTTCTCTCTCCGCTCTCTCTCCTCTCTCCGCTTCTCCTCTCTCTCCTCTCTCCGCTTCTCCTCTCTCTCCCCTCTCTTCTCTCTCCGCTCTCTCTCCTCTCTCCGCTTCTCCTCTCTCTCCTCTCTCCGCTTCTCCTCTCTCTCCTCTCTCTCCGCTTCTCCTCTCTCTCCGCTTCTCCTCTCTCTCCGCTTTCTCTCCTCTCTCTCCGCTTCTCCTCTCTCTCCG